>APFE031341312.1:140940-164668 GCA_000404065.3 Pinus taeda
TCAATATAGGTGACAAGGTCCTCAAATGGGATTCAAGAAGAGAAAGCAAAGGTAAACATGGAAAGTTTGACTCCCTTTGGAGAGGACCATTCTTAATACAAGCTGTGCAAGGAAACAACACCTATTTTCTGCAAGAGTTGGATAAAACTGACTTAGAGGAAGGCCCTGTCAATGGCAGGATGCTCAAGCACTATTTTTACTACTTTCCATGAAAAGAGCTGACCTGCATTTTGTACATAGTTTTATGTAAATAAATTTTGTATGTGTTGTAGATATTGTTCTTTTTGAAAGCATGAAGGTGAAATCATTTTGAAAAGCATTACAGACTAAGAATGGAATTGAAAAACAGGTTGTGTTTCAGTTTATCAGTCTGAATTTATGATGAACAACACTCAAAAGTTTCAGAGAAGCAGCCACAGGATCCAGGCACACTGACCTGCTGTTCTTGGTCTTTCTAAGGGAAAAACCATCCCCATGTGGAGCCACTGTTGGATACCTATACCAATAGGTTTCATTTTTCATGATTGGATATCAAAGGTCCAAATATGCTCTGCTTTGACAACTGCAAAGATCTCATATTTCCCTGAAAAGGCAATATCTGTATTTGTTTTGATAAAAACTCAATTTTGATGGCTGGTCCAACAGTCTAATCTGGATCATGCCATGTTTTCAATTTCCTTGCTTTAGAATAGAGAATGATATCTGTCCAAACTGTTTAATCTTGGCAGATCAATAGATAGATAGAGAAACAAAGGTTCCCAACTGCCTAATCTGGGACCTTGGAAGGAATAAGGGTTGCATTAGATAGGGAGTGTGAGAAAAAGCCAATAAAAGAAAAGGCATTCAAAGGGTTTGCAAGTCCAAGTGCACCCTCCAAGAAGGAACAAAAAATGCTAGGAAAACTAGTTGGGTAGGTAGATGGGGTTGCAGAAATGGTGTCTCTTTCAAAATCAAAGTTGCTGAAACATTTGCAGGAAGAGCAGCACTCTGGAGCATGACTAACTCCCTTGTTTCTCATCTGTAAATTACTCATTACTAACACCCTTTTCCCTAGTTGCACAAAGCATAAGAAATTCAAATGTTTTACATTCTTATGGTTTTGGGAAGCCACATTTCTCGTGCAAAAATCTTTTCATTTTGAACTACTCCTAATTTCAAGTTACTTTCAAAGAAAACTTTGTTGAAACAGCCCTCACTCATGTGTTTCCTCCATATTAACAGCTAACTCTACTATCTAGCTCCCTATACCCCTCTATCCATATTATTATAAACACCATGGTGTATAAACCCCACAATGCTTAAATATCCCCTCCCTGGCACTATAGCCATAGTATTCTCTCCCTGGGACTTGAATTGACACCTGGTCAAGGTCAAGAACCCAAGACTCACCTTTTGCTCCACCTCAGACCACTTTCCATACCCAAAATGCCATTTTGCCTTGAAAAAACCCTGAAAAACCCTCAAAACCTTGAAAAACCCAAAAAAATCACCAAAGGGGCGGAATACAGTGAAAAATTACCCTCCCCGCGCTTTATCCTAAGGTCGGGGGTCATTTGCCCTTTATATTTTATAAAACCCGTTTTGCC
Source organism: Pinus taeda (assembly GCA_000404065.3). Lineage (NCBI taxonomy): Eukaryota > Viridiplantae > Streptophyta > Pinopsida > Pinales > Pinaceae > Pinus > Pinus taeda. The sequence goes on from APFE031341312.1 coordinate 142,527, forward strand.
CCTTCTTTATATAGTTTGCACCTTATAAATGATTTTTGCCCAAAACATAAAAACCCGCAAGAAACCATTGATCCTAAAGTTCCCGGCGCATTATTAAACTGAATATTTTAATTGCCGGGCGGGCCCCTTCCAAACTTGCACGACCAGTCGGAGGACCCGCCAGCCGTCCGATCTCCGCCGGTCGAGATCCAAGGGTGGGCGGTCATTTTCATGACCCGATATGCCGACCGATAACGCCCGGGGAGAGTGGTTTTCGGCCCGTACAGGGACGCGTGGCTGGCGCGGAGGCTGTTCGGAGCCCCTTCCCCGATACCACCTTAGCTCCAAAAGCGGTGCGGGGAATCCGCTTACCACCATTTCACTTACCGCCTTCCACCACCACATCACCCTGACGTCACCTCACGTCCGCTCGCTCCCGCGCCCCGTCAACCTCCACGCTGTCTTGCCGCCGCATCATCCTGCCACCATGTCCCGCCGCCCTGGCCAGCACGTCGGCGCCACGTCATCATTGTACGGCGGGCCCACCATGATGTCATGCTGACGTCATCAGCGGAAAAGCGCCAATCGCGTTATTTCACAAAAATTAACGTTATAACCGGCCCAATAAGCTGTTTTGTGTCATTTTCATTTGATTAAGAAAGAGAGCCGTTAAACGACCAGCTGCTGCGAAATTTAACCCCGACAGCCAATTTGAAGATTCCGACCGTTGAAAAGTTCAGAACTCACGGTGCCAAGCAGCCACTGCTCAGCTCGCAGGTGCCCAAGCCGGTTTGTCCAGGTATTTAGCCATTTCCCCCATTTCGCCCATGATTTCTAAATTCTCTGTAAATCTGCCAATTAACACCATTAAGACCTTTAAATTCCATTGCTGCCTACCATACTAAGCCTGTCAAGCAACCTACAGCACCCTGAAACCACAATTCAGCAAAACAGTGCTCGTTTCGCGGGCTGAAACCCCGAAATCCTTCCCGAGCTACTCGGCATTGTTCCCTTCTGCCGAGTACAATCCAGTTGATGTTCCAAACAGACAAACCTGAGGAAACCTTGTAAATATTCTCAGTAACCATTCACATCCTGTGAATTTCACAGAAAAAACATACAATCCAGCTTGCTAATTCCCTCTGCAAAGGAAGAACTCACTGTATGAGCAGTTGGGTTGAAGCCAGAAACACTTGATTGCGTAATTGCCTATTCTTCCACAAACTAGCTCCTACCATGGCGTCTCCCGCAACTTCATCCATCAGTGTGGCCTCACAAAGTCAGACAAACAAACAGCTGGAAGCCCAGACTCTAGTAGATAAGGATAGTCTCATTGGAGACTTTGAAGGGAGCAGGGACTTTTTACAAACCTTCAGTAGGTTAAGGGAAGACCACAAGAATGGACATGGCACACATGGAGTCTGGGAGTCAAACCTGCCCTACTACTGTCTCCCAGCTGTGAATGTTTTCCCTGAAATCATTCACCTCTGTGCTGATCATTATAATGCAGAGCACAGAGCCATCAGCACCTCATCAGGGAGGATCCTTTTTCAAATTAATGCTGAAACCATCAACAAAATGCTACATTTTGATCAGACAGAATTGCTGATCCCATTCTCCATGAACCAATTGATGGATGCTGGTGACAATCTGACCCAGGAAGAACTACAGAGAATCAGCAGGGACTTCATGAGGCCTGAATGTCAGACCTCAGAACCCCCTCCCTATCAGAATGATCAATTCAGTGAGGTGGGTAGGCTATTACTGGACATGATAGCCTATGTATTGGGGTACTAGAACAGCGAAAATGTGGACAGATGCATGTTGGCAATGCTTTCTGTATACAGCCCATATCAACCCCCTACCAAAAAATACAACTTTGCCAAATTTATTGCCAACAAGATCCATGATCAGCTGACCAAGTTGGATAGATAGGGGGTCTTCAGGTATTCAGGTTACCTTTACCATATGTTCATGTACTATCACTCTGAAACCTTCCCATGCCATATCAGAAAGCTGGACCAAACAGGGGAAAGAAGGTCTGTTATCTTCTGGACCTCAGTTTATCACAATGTAACAATTTCACCATACACCTTTTGTGAATTTGTTGACCAATTTGTCTACCCACTCTGCTGCATGTTAATGAAGTCCCCACCCCCAGAGTGTCCAGTGAGATCAAGAAAGCTCTGCAGCTTTCCAAGAAAAACAAGATAGGTGACTGGTACCTATATGAGCACCATACAGTCTTTAGGATCTATGGATGCGAGATCTGCCCATATAGGCTCCCCAAATATGTGCCAATGAGGTTATTTGCACTAGAATATTATAGACAATTGGTACAATCAGACCTCACCCACTTCCATGATGCCAAGAAAAAGGCTCACCTCAGCTTCAAGAGTGAAATGGGCCCTTTCATTATGAATAGGAAGGAAGGATGGGAGGAGGCAGATCTGATCCTGAAAAACAAATACAAGCTCTCCTATAGTTTTCGGTGGGTCCCTTATGACCCTCAAGGAGTCATCTCGGCTAGGAGAACCAAGTATAGGCTCCATGCCATCAAGCATTGTCAATACCCTCACATAGAACAATATGCCAATCTGCAAGAATGGCAACCAGATACTCTAGCTGAGAGTTTAACTGAGGAGGAGAGAATGCTTAGGAATGTAAAGGAGCTTGAAAAAACTATTGACCTGGATTATGTGCAGCAGGTACCCTTATTTTTGCCTTACACAGTAGGACAAGGGACCTCAGCAAAAACCCTTGTACTTCAAGCACCTTCAACATCAAAATCAGCCATGGACAAAGGTAAAAGCATAGTAGGGGCAGAGGATAAGCAACAGGAACAGCTGAGTGAGCAACAGGCTCAACAAGAGGCAGAACAGCAGAAACAGAAGGAAACACAGAAAGAACAGGAAAAGAAAATAGAGCAGGAGATTCAGCAAAAAACAGAACAGGAGGCCAAAATGGAGACAGATCAGCAGTCAGGCCAGCAGCAAGAACAGGTGAAAAAGCCACAGAATGGGCTGCCAAAAACCCCTGCTCTGCAAACTCCACCTCCACAAACGCAGCAGTCCAGTGCCCCAGTCTTACAGACTCCGGCACATGAAGAAAGGGGAGTGAAAAGGCATAGAGAAGACTCCACTCCTCTCAGTGGACCTTCAGACCAGCCAGAGGCTAAAAGGCAACGGGCAGACTCCCCTGAAATAGAAGACATCACTGATGATGTCTTAGACATTGAGAAGGACAAGGAGAGCAGCCTACAAACTGGAACAAGCTCCTCCCAGCAGGAGCAAAATTTACAGGTCAGTGTGGGGGTGAGCTCCCAATCCCAGCAGAATAAGAAGCCTAAGAGCACCAAGGCTTCTTTCATAGAACTCAAGGCTCAAAATGAGTTATTGAGGCAGGAGGTATACAAGCAGTTTATAGATGCCACACCGACCATGCAGGAAAGGCTGATGTCAGTCTATGACATCAAACAGGAAAAGATGATATTCAGCCATTTCAAACCCAAGGTGCCGCAGCCTAAAAGTGCTGCAGATTATACCAAAACAAGGGTGGAGGTCCTGGCCAGCAACATACATCCAATGGACCAAATTGAACTCCACAAACAGGCTGGAGAAATGGTGTATGCCACCCTTGTGGAAAAGGCCACATTGGCCTATGAGCTGAAGGAAGCACTGAAGAATACTAATACTCAGCTAGATGTGGAAAGACTGTCCTCCAAGGCCAATGACACCAGAATAAAAATCCTTGAGGACATCATTGTTGACATGGGTTATGATCCTAATGACCCAACAGGGGTCAAAGCACTTCTGAAGAAAAAGGATGATGACCTCAAGGCACTGAAGAAGAGGTTAAAGCTGCCACCAACTGAACATCCTCAGACGGCAGAGCTTCTGGAACAGAAAAAGATGGAGGATCAGCTGGACCTCCTGTTACAACAGGATCAAAGGATCAGGGAGTTGGAGAAGCAACTGGAAGGAGCATTACAAGAAAAACAGGGAGAATCTACGTCCCAAGCCCCTCCAACAACTTCAACAGCAACAACAGCAGCAGCAACAACAACAACAGCACCAACAACAACAGGTCAACAAGACAGCCAATCCATAGAGGACATAACCAAGGCTGTCAAACAAATGGAGCTCCAGGCAGATGAGATAAAGAAAGCCAAGGAAACTTTGGCAGAGCTGGAGTCAAAATATGACAAATCCAAGCAGACAGTGGCCGAGCAAGGCAGAGAAATAAAGACCTTGACAGCCAGGATAAAGGATTTAGAAAAGGAGCTAAATCTAGAAACAACCCTGGCCGAAATAAAGAGAATTCTATGGGCCAGAATAAGCAGGTCTATCACCCAGCAATGGAAATCCATAAAGACCATCCATCAGCAGATGGAACTCCTAAGACAAGCTCGGGTGGACATTGATAGGGCTAAAGCTGTGTTAGGGGACAGGCCAGATCAGGCCAATAGAATAGTTGATTATCTAAACAGACACGAGGAGGAGGAGTTAGCTGCCATGGGTATTTCGAATAGGACAGAAGCAGTCCTCCATGCCAAAAAGGTACTCACACTCAGAGGCTATGTACAGGCAATAGAGAGGAAATGCTTTGATATAACAAAAGACGTGGATGAGTTCAGGGCCAAACTGGTGGAGCTGCAAGCAAGAGGCCTGCCCAGTCTGTTGAGCAGTCAAGGAAAACTGGTTACCCTTGATCAGTTTGTCAACATAATGGAGACATACATGGAGAATCAGATCACTGCATCTGGCAGTTCATCTGAACAAAAAGGGCCTCCTTCAGGGCAAGACTTGTACAATAAATTGGGAGGTCTATTCTTCATTGAAAATGAGGTCAATCACCTCTTTGAGACTCCTCCCAATTTTTTCAAGTAGACAGAGGCCGATGAGCCTCTAATAAAAATCAGAAGGCATCAGATGCCCAAGGAAGATTGGTGGCAATCCATGGTCAGAATTCTGCCACGTTAGCTTCAATCATTCAGTCACCAGGAGCCCAAGTCCAAAGGCAGTCATAAGGCTACATGCTTTTAAAGCAGATAATATGAGTAAGAGCTTAGATGACTTAGATCAGAAATCAGTTGTTAAAGACAACATGGAAATGAAGATGGATATTTTCCTCATCCCTCAAGATGACTCTGCTCGAGACACTTATGTGAAATCCAGCATGCAGACAAAGGCTTGTTCCCGTAATGGAATTCATGGTTTGTATAAATTTTCGTACGGAAGGATCAAGACTAAATGAAATATTTGAGAAGGATGGAAGATACAGGACAGCATAAGGATAAAGCAAGCATTTAAGGCACTTAAAGACAAATTCAGCTGAAGGACCAGGACAGCTCACCAAGAGGACACACAGCCGCACACAAGGCCACTCAGCAGTTAATTCAAAGCATTCAACCGACTTCAACCAACTCCAGAAAGCTCCAGATGTCAAAATTTCTCTTACAGCAGTTAATAGCTTTTATAGCTCACTAAAGATTGTAATAACTTCTCATCTACTTTCTCTGTCCCAATGTAAGAGATATTTTTCCGCTCAGATGACTCATACCTGAGATATTTTGTAAGCAAACTCCTATATATTCCCCCTCATTTTGATTAGGAGGGGTTGGACTTTGGATGTAAGAAACTCTTCTGAGATATTCGCTGTAACTCTGATATTGTAAATCTTCCAGACAGTTTAATACAAAGGCAGTGGGATTTCTCTAACGATGTGTTGACTCTTGGTCTCTCGATGGTGTATGGCTCAAAGTTGCAGGATTCTTGATTATTACATGGCTCAATAAGTTTTCTCATGGCTCCTTATGTTACATATGTTTCCAATTATTCCATATGTTTCTCATGTTTCCTGTTTCCCATGTTTCCTGTATGTTTGAAACTCTAGATAGTAAAGAAAAAGGATAGCCTCAGGATTTAGTCATTGACTACCCTGGGCTCAATCTGAACTGTCTCATATGTTTTCTTCTGTTAAAGTGTTTAAAGCGTAATTCTTAAATGCTACCTTTAAGCCATATCCTCACTGTGCATTGTGGTTTTAAGAATTCAAGCGATTGCTCTTAGATGACATGCCTCTTTCACAAATATACAGCTTAAGTAACGAAATCTTAATTGCTCATTACTAGTTGTATTCACCTCATCCTCAATATTCACAGTTTGTTCCATGAAATGCACACAGGTCCTGTAGCTTTCCTCCTCACCAAAATCAAGATTTCAAGAGAAAACAGTCTTAGACCCCATTGCCCAATGGATTAATTTTCCCTGTTGATCTACTTTAAAGGAATCAGAAGCATCCTCCCAACCAAATACACAAAAACAACCAAAAACTCATCTCACAACTAGCCTAAAACCCTCACTGAAAACAGTGACAAACCTGATAGAGAGAGCCCTCTCTGACTGCAGCTGGGCTAGAAGCTGCAGCCCAAAGATTGGTTAGTGGTTACCCCGGCCGTATTCTCTTAGGAGTCAAAGAGAACACCCTGGGTGTTAACACTATCCTCGGGACACCCAGCTTCATTTTTTAACGAGGTTGAGATAGGAACAAACTATCCTCGTCATTCCGTGGTTCATTGGCCATATGAGAACATGGCTCCCAAGAGGTCTTCGCGGGATGGAAGGGACGCACTCTGGGAGGAATACATGTCATGAGGCACAAATGATAGATCGGGTTCCAATGCCCCCAGTACATGATGTATGAGAACATCTACATGATCATCAGCAGAGGTGGAGATGGAACGGGTAGCCACATAATTGACTTGTGGAAAATAAGGTACTGCTTGCGAGCAAGAACTAAGAGGGGATGACAGCTGCACAAGAGGCATCGGGGGACTAAAGAATGATAATTGATCTATGGTCACCACTCTTCCGTCGTGTGGAAAACAAACCACACGAAAAAGTGAAGAGACGAGGGCCCCCATGGCATAAACATAGTCACGGCCAAGGAGAAGACTGAAATCTAAAGCACCTTGGACAACCATGACATCTATATAGACAGTTTTTCCCCCCAAAGTAATAGGAAGCTTTGGGAGGATCCTTAAAGGTTGACTGGTTCCTCCGTCAAATGCCAACAGATTCTGCATGACCGGCACAAGCTGTGGGGAGCCCAAAGCTTGCCAAGTAGTGAAAGGCATGAGACTAACTAATGCACCCTCATCCAAGATAGTGCCAGGTACTGCCTTATCATAGGCATGTACTGTAATCTGGAAAGGCACATAGGATGGAAGGCAGAATGTAGTCAAATGACTCCAGTCGGAGGAAACGACCGAACTACTTGGTGGGGGAATCGTATGATTGCCCCCTTGCTCTACAAGAACTGAAGAAGGACCCTCTTGACCAGTGGGGATAGGAGGGTCGTTTTCAGATTTAGGAGAATATGACGAGATGAGAAGAACATGAGCATGACACTCTTCCGAAACAGAGTCATCAACAGGTGGTGAACCCAAGTCGACACTCTTTCCGACCAATGGTTGGTCAGGAATAGGTTGAGCACAGCCAGGTTCGGGAAACGAAGGGTGGACAAGAGTAGAATCTAAGTTAATCTCTTTATCAATCAGGAGAGCGTCTAAAGAGAGCCTCTGATAACCAATGGGAAGTTGGGGTGAAGAAGTTGTAAGACTTTCCAAAACGGTGGAAGCTTTATCCATGAGCGGACAAAGGTGAAGGGGATGGTTGACTTCGCATAGCCTACAGGGGAATCGAATCTTCCCTTTCTTCTTACCATTGTCACTTGATAGGGTAGCATCACCATGAGCTTCAAAGGACGATGAGGGATGAGCCAGATCATGAGACCATGCCTCTAAGATCCTAGGAATACCAGGACAATCATGAAGAAGATGGTCACCCTTGCATAATTTACAAGAAAAATTAACCTTCCGCGGAGGAGCAGAAGGTGGTCCGACCTGAGATGTACTCAGAGCAGTAGCTGCATAGGTGGCCTCGTGTTTATCAGACGTCTTCTTCTTCTTCATCTTCTTCTTCTACTTCTTAGCCTCCTGGTAACTAGATGTGAAACTTTCACCAAGCGAAGGAGGAGAGGAGGAGGAAGAAACAGGGGAAGTAGGCATAGGCTCAACCTTTGAATCAACGTGTCGTGATTCAAATGAAGGAGACGGTGGAACAGGAGTCATAACACTTGGGACCACCAAGGTTGAAAACAACCAAACGGACAAACCAATGGTTAACCTAGGCAAAGACAATGTTGCCAGATATGGAGCACCGGCATTTCCAAAAGAAGGAAATGGACCAAGGTTCCCATCTGGGGGAAGACCTTGGACGGTAGACTCGGGGAATGTGGCCATCGAGAATGAGCCTGAAAAACACTCTTATCACAACCAAGAACTCGAATTGTTACCAAGAATATTTCGTGGGTAGTAAATTTTATGACACAGGAACAAAACTTGACCTTTTCATGTTTCAAGAGTCGAGAAAAGGACGAAAAGGTGACTCTATCTCTTTCGAGGTTTAATGAGCCTGAAAGGACAAGTGCTCAGATGGACCTTTTCTTTTAGGGAGTCTGAAAAAGAATGAAAGTGACTACTCTGGAGAACTAGGCAAAAGGTTTACCAAACAACCCGTAAAATGGCATATACACCTTAGCAGTCATATGAAAACCAAGGACTTACCATACGGTAGTCAATCCTCTCGAATGTTGTGTTCGGTGCGTTGTGGTTTGCAAGGCGGCAGACACGATTTCCTAGGGATATAAGATGATAACCTAGTGGGGTCTCCCAACATATACTCAACCGTACATGGGAGCACAATTCCGTACTAGACCGCTATTGAGTCACAGAAGGAGGAATCACCCAACCTGGAGTGAAAGCAATAGTGACTAGGTTTAACGATGCCGAAGCACATCTCTAGCCTAGACCTCTAAATAATGAGCATTATGTTCCAATGCATTGTTAAGTTTATTCAGTTCATTTTAAAGTTGATCTTGAATTATGTTTCAGTTTTCAGGCCTTACTGTATGTATACAACAAAACCTAGGATGCAGCTAGAATGAGCAAAATATCCTTTTACTTCAATGAACACCTACCTATAGGAGGGTAGAGAGATCATTCCCAAACCAAGAAAACCAAGATAGGCAATTGCAATCACTCAATGCGTACAGACATCAATCCCTACAGTGCATGGATACTAGTAATGAGAGATTTTATCATTTTCTTTCCAATATGCAACCTTGAAATGGAAATTCACTTTCACTTTCGTATACTAAATGAATGCAAGCTTTTGATTTTAATGTTTTAAATTTAAAAGAAACAAACAATCAAGTGTGGAAAAACCGGTCGATCCAAACAATCGTGATCTATGTTCAGTAGTGAAGAGAAATTGAATCAATACCAAAGATTGGTCCAATAATCATCACTAAAAATCAACGAGAAACAAGCAATGGGGAGGGCTCAATCAAACCAACAAGACAGTTGCAAAATGAACCTTGGGAAAACCAGCAACCAAGCCAATTGATTCAAAAACTTGAAAGAACGAACTAGGTCACACAGGCAAAATTGCAAGATTCATTCAACAAAGCCAAAGAAAGAGTGCCTTAACCATAAACAGTGAAAAACAAGCTACTGAGCAAGAAAAAAAGCAAGGGATCAATAGGACTAGTGAACTTAGGAGGCAGAATTGAAAAAATCAATTCTATAGGAATCATCATGGGAACTACACAAGCAACTAGCACTGATCAGCAACTAGCTGTAGCAACAAGGCGACGTCGTCGCAGAAGTACACGTCTTTTACACGACGTACCAATTTTCAGAGTCGTCGCCACTGTGAGACGTTATTCAGCGATGCACAAGATGTTACAAAAGAGTGAGCATGACGTCAGCATGACTGTTAAAATATTTTCCGCGATGATGTTAAAACAATGACAAACGAACAAAAAACTCCCAAACAAAAACCACCAAATCCTAAAGATAATAAAGGGATTTCCCAGATTGACCCAGGTAATCGAAAAGACTGATAATTAATCCCTAAAATTCAAAAGACACCAAATCAACCAAAACAAGAGCAAACAAAAGAAGAAACATGCAAAGGACTCCCCAGCGGAGTCGCCTACTTGTGATGCAGGACATTGTTCCCTTTGCGGACAGAGGCAACCCCTCTAGCCCTAGAGTGGGTCTAGTCACAGCAAGGTCAGATCAACAATAGGTTTCCTTAAACAGTCATAGTTGGAGGCCTACCTCAACCGGTGGTCAATGGAGTTCCATTGTGCTGCTCCAGCTTTTGCCTCCTTTTCCTCAATGAGTGATCAACCTGAAACAATGCAAAGGAAATACAACGAAGCATGTAACCGAAAAACAACAATGATCTATTTACTCACAAAGTCAAGAAGTCATGAGCTATCAAGTAAATTACATACAAGACATAGGAAAACATCATTGATTGTATTAATAATGAAATAAGATCAAGCTTACAACCAAAGTCTTGACATCGCAAGCTTTCTTAGAGGATCCAGCCACCATGTTCCTCAAGCATTCACTCTTGTCACACCCACACCAGCTATCTACCAAACTCAAAAGCACTAACAGCACTGCTCAATCCAAATAATTACCAACTAGCTGATCATATCGAAGGTGAGTGTTTAAATAGGAGAAGGATTCTCCATGAAAGGTGGAAAAGAGAGTTTATCCCCAAGGAAGGTAGCACAAATGACGGAACTGCCATACCAGAGGAGGAAGGGCGACACAAACTATGCCAACGACCAGGCCTGGAGACATCTAGAAGGCCGACTGTTGGAATGAATTTGCCCAATCTGGATCAACGCGGGTTTATAACTAAGCTTTAGCACTGACATCGCTAGTAGGCAATGTAGCCAGTGAGACCATCGCTAAAGATAGCAAATAGACTCGCGTCGGAGCATGAAATCTGACCGTCCCGGGAAACAGATGTACTTCCACACTGGGAGCATGGCTGGACTATTTACGGCCGCTATCCATCACGCGTATCAAGTCTATTCTCGCGATGAGGTATAAAACTTAGGAAAAGTGGGTCAATTGGCAGCCTAAGAGAGCAGTTGTTCAATATGAGCATGTTTTACTTAGATCCATGACACAGTAGAAGGACTGGGGTGAAGGCAATGACAAATTACTGTTTAACAACTAGCACAAAAGGAGGACCTTTAGAAAAGACGAATAACACTATTAGGACCCAAAAATCTGAAGAAATGGTGGAAATAAGGCCTATCGGAGGCTTAAACCAATAATGAACAGGAGTCGTTAGATCTGGACGATCAACGGTCCAGATCCAATCAGCAACCGCAATCGGCGGTGGCTATCAGAGGATATTGGAGCATAATTTATGATTATTTTAATCACGACATCGTAATCGATGATTACAATGGAGCAATATCACAATCGGCGACCACAATAGAGCGCCACAACAGCGCGTGGCATGAGTAATATGTGATTGCGATCAATCATATCGCGATATCGCAATCGGCAAACAAAATGGAGCGGGGCTTAAATTTTAGATCCTTCAAACAGCATTTTCCATGTATTTTCGCATGTTTCGTTTAATAAACGAAAAGTGAAAGATAGCGTCGATGCGATGAAAACTAGACCCAAAAGCATTTGAGAATGCAAATACATAATATTTCAAATCCGATAAGCCATTTTTTGGGATTTTTCCATGTTTTAAGGTATTTTTAAAATATGAAGGGAAACCTTGGAACAGGGCCAAAGCGACTTGCGATAGCAATTTCAGGCGGACCCAATAGGGATATAGTGCGTAATTATGAAGATTTGAAGGAACAATGTTCTCTGTGGATTTTTCCCATGTTTAGTGTATTTTCCTGTGTAAGCCGAGAATGGCTATATTGGGGGATTTCAAGTGCCCATGCACTCTCCTGTTACATAATAGGTGGCATCCATCCCTGAGGGCGTTTAACAATGATTACTAATGCTCACAGAGGGGATTTGAGCGAACAAAGGCTGGAAGATAGAGAGCCTGAAAGGGAAAATGAGCAGGCAGTGCCGATTTGGCTTAAAAAGCCACAGAAAAACAAAAACAGTGTTGTTGGTTGCTGAGGGTGTTGTTGGGGTTTTGTTGTTGAAAGTGAAGCCAAAGCAGGAAGCTATGCGAAGGAGGTAGTGCGGAAGCAAAAAGAGCAGCCGAGGGAGTCACTTGGAAGTCAAGTGAAAAGCCAAGAGAGTTGTAAACTGATACAGGGCCAAAGAAGCCAGAGTCTAAGAGCCAGAGCCAGAGTCAGAGCCAAAGAGCCAGAGTTAGAGCCAAGAGCCAAAACCAAGAGCCAAGGGCTAGAGCTAAGAACTAGAGCCAAGAGCCAAAGCTTCAAGAGCCATGGAATGACATGGTGTTTGAACCCACTGTTTCTGTGTAAAATAGTAGGAGTTGAGCCAAGAGCTTGTAAAATCACCTGCTATAATCCTAGAGAGCCTAGTCAAGTTGACTAAAGCTCAAGGAGAAATGCCCAAGAGTTTTGGGTGAAGTCCAGATTAAATTGTTGTCTTATGTGCTTGTTTTACTTCTGAATTATTTATTGTTGTATGTATTTATATATCAGTTTTAGCACATTAATTTACAGCACCTGAACAGTTTAATCCAAATATCAGCATACACCTTAATATCAAGCACTTATTAATTCTGCATTGGTTAATCAATAAGACTTAGGAATATTTAAGCTTTGAAAGTGGGAGAGGTTCTTGTAAGTTGGGAAAGAAGCCTAAGTGCCCCATTTTCAGATCAGAAGTATATGTGACCTCTGACATAGGTTTGCTCATTTAGATTTTCCCCTTCTCCATTTCTACTAGTTGGATGATCTTGAACACACATAGCAGAAGGTTGAGTACAGGCATGGGGCTTCCCAGTGTGGACATAGGTTCATGGTTGGACCAAAACTTCCCTTACAAACAGCTCATATTTTCCGTTGATACTTCATTAGCCAAAGGTTATAACCAAGCACAGAGAAGACAGACACAAGGTTGGGCAAGTGTTGCAGTGTCACAAGTCTCTTCTTATCTCAACCACACACTCATTCAAAATCTAGAACATAGTACATGGCCACACTTATTTCCAGAAACAAAAATAGTAAGGTATTAAGCAACTCAAACAAACGAAAAAAAATTAGTAAGCGAGGAAAACAAAATGGAAACGAAGAAGGTAAGCAAAGCAAACAAAATGAAAACAACAAGCAGCAAGTAGACTATGTACATGGTACAGGGCATGGCCTGGCCTACTGGAAGTAGTGCCTAATATCTTGGTCATTCGTGGGGAGGTTGTCAATCCTCCCATCAAGTAATTGCAGACGGTATGTGTGTGGGCCAAGCTTCTCATGGACTATGTATGAACCAACCCATAGGGACTCAAACTTCATGTGCTTTCCTTTATCATCATAGGACGTATCCTATTTCAAAACCAAGTCACCAACATCGAAGTTAGCTTTCCCTGCATATTTCTTATCAAACCATCTCTTTATATAGTTCTGGTGGAGAGTAATTTTCTTTTGCTTTCATCCTTTCTTCCTGAAGCTTGTGGAGTGTATCAATCCTACGCTGAACTAGCTGGAAAGGCTTTCCTTGGGATTCTTGGGATAGATGAAATGTAGGCAAGTAGATGTTAGGAGGAAGGATGGCTTCTTTAACATAGACCAGGAAGTACAGTGAGGTATTCAGAGAATTTTTGGGTGCTACATGGTCAGCCCATAGTGCATTCATCAAAGCGGTATGTCAGTTGTGCTGCTCAGAGAAAACAATCTTTTTTATTACGCGGATGAGGTTTTTATTCATGGATTCTACTAGACCATTTCCTTGCGGGTAGTAGTTGGATGAGTGTTTCATCACAATACCATTTTGTAATGCAAAATCATAAAGTTTTAAAGACGAAAAGTACATTGCATTATAAAAAACAAGTGATACCGGAATGCCGAAGCTTGAGATGATGTTCTACTGGAGGAAGCTGGAGTAATTAGTTGTTGTTAGAATGTAGCAATGTTGTTTTGACGAATGTGGGAAAATCTCCCCCAATGATGTCTAGGCCCCATTAATGGAATGGTTCAATCACTACAACAGAGTGCATTGGCGCTGTTGACCTTTGTGTTCTGTCGGCACATCGCTGACAGATCGGGCACTTGCGGGCATAAGCATGTTCATCCTTGAATAACTTGGGTCAGTAGAAACCAGCTCGCATGACTTTATGCACAGTGGTGTTTCCCACAAAGTGACCCCCGACGGGTCTGTCATGTAGATATTATAATATCTTCTATGATTCATGTGCCTCCAGGCACCTGAGGAAAACTTCGTTGTTGTGCTTCGGTAAATCACTCTGTGCACCGATTGATATGCTAAAGATTTGAGGCACAATTCCCTCTTCTATCTAATGGAAAAGTGAGAGGGTATTGTTGGCTTGATGGGCCCTAACCGAGGTTCAGTGTTAAGCATCCAAGCAAATCCCTACACTACTGGCCCTTTCGGCATCTGGGGGGATGCAGGAACCAAGTTTCCGCACCTTGAGATGGTTGTGATGTCGATTTTAGACCTTCACTTTTCCTTCACGTAGATCGATAAGACCTTTAGGGCTTATCAATGTACTTCTCTTATTCGTCCTTGAATCCTTCACGAAAGTCTCTAATCGTCCTTCGCATACCCTAAATAGATAGATCATGCACTTACGCGCCTCTGTAATTACTCTTACTTCTGTATTTACTCAGATTCTCTTAGTTTGATACAGTCTTAATAGGTAATTATGATTATCATGCGTAAACAGATATTCTTACTTGCGTTCATATAACAAAGAGAAACATATAGATTCGCACATTAGAATAGCATTAAAATATAAACCAAGTGTTCAACGTAACATAATCGCGTGCAATTAATAGAAGTAAAATAAACAGGTAATTCCAGAATACTTCTCTTTATTTATAATCTAGATTTCTAGTACAGACTCTGACTACCCTACACACACAGCTACAGGGGTCCACGCTCTCAACTGTGAACTTCTACCCTAGGCCTCTGCGCAGTCATTTTCAGAGCCTCTTCCTTCGCTAATACTCTTCGCTCTTAGCTCTCACAGACCCATAAACTTACTCAAAGCTCTACCAAAAACTTCTAAACTACCTTAGACTCTTCTAGTACTCCCATTTTATACAATCCCATGGTTCACGGACCAAGGGTGGATCTCATCAAGCTGACACAAACTCTCTAAACTAACGGCGGAAACCATTTTTGACTATTTACATCTTCGTGCTCCGCAACCACAAAATGCAGAGACTTTACATCTTTTACACAAAACTTGGGCCTTTAGCCCCAAAACTTGGGCTTTTAACCCCAAAATTGACCCTAGGGGACCCGTTCCCAACAGGCCCCCAACACAAATCTGGTGACTCGCCCTCGAGTCACTCTGTTGGTGTGGATATCTTGTCATGAAGACCTCCCAGCTCCACCTATACCACTGCGACTTTGGCAGTGCACTGTGATTCATCTTGCTCAGCCAGCTGCTCTGTCGTTGGCTTTGCAATGTCTGCCTATATTTTTTGTTGTGTCACCTGCAGACTGACCAATTTTCCTTCAATGGAGGCAGTGAGTACATAGGCTTCCTCTAGCCAAGGCCCCAATCTAGCTTTCAGTACTGCATCCTTGCACTAAGTTGCATCCACCTATTCCTTTAATGCCTTCATTTCATGCAGAGTTGCTAATCTCTACGTTATGGCAATAGTGCACGTCATCGCTTTGACTTCATCGTACTGCTGCTGCAGCTCCTGCACCTCTGTTTCCATCCTCTGCACATTGGGATCCTCCGGTAGGTTGGTGACAGTGCACTCCATTATGACAACATCTATGGCTGTTATTGCATGGTTAAAGAGCAGCGGTCGTGTGCTACTCTTTAACCTCTAGTGGCGTCGAAGGTTAGGCCCTCAACTCAAGCTCTGTAGTTTTAAGGTTAAATTCAAAATAAACCTTAGCCAGCTCTGTTCTCGCTTCGTGCACTCTGACAGTGAGCTTCCAAATTCTCACATCCACTGGCACATCTTCAGGAATTCTAGCTCCATAACAGTCCTGCATGCCTCAGTGACCACCTTGGTCATGTGCTCATTCTTTTCCGCAATGGTCTTAAGAAGATCAATGGAAAAATTCTTCTGTATAACCAACTGAGCATTTTTCACCTTCTGCTCACTGATAATGTTCAGGGCGCACTGTTCTCGAGCCCGAAGTTCTGCGATCACACCATCTTGGAAGGTGTGAAGGGATTCACTTGGAAGTGTGGCCAAACTTAGCCCAACCCTCTTGAGGGTGCTAACAGTGGTCTGGTCATCTTCTGCTTCTATAGTCAGTGCTCCATTCGACAGCACTATGGCCCAAGGATCCAGTGTTCGCACCATTTCTTCTGTCTCTAACGTTCCAAGTGCCAAATTAGTTGACACCTCGTTGCTTCACCCCACACTGGTCTGTACCTATGCCGCTTGGATCTATAGTTCATGCAAACCCATTTGAATGGCACCCAAGGTCTATTGCTTCTGCTTCTCGAACTCTTGTAGAAGTTCCACGGTCGCATCCCTCACTGCGTCACGAATGTCATTCCTGATTGGCTTGAGGGAAGTTTTGTTGTCATTGGACTTCTTTTGCGATCCTGCTTTCTCCTAGTCCCTGTTGCACTTAACCCGAAACAGAGTAGTCTCTGGGTCTGCTCCTCCCTGTTCCGATCATTGCTCTTCCTCTTCTATCTCTAGGGAAGGAGATTTCTAACTCTTGTCAGAGTCGTGCTCCTCCTCTTCTTCCTACCCTTCTGTCTGCTTCTTGGAAGCGCGCTCCACTTTGGCTTTACCCTCAGTGTCTTTCTTCCTCTTTTCAGCCAACCGTTCCATCTTTAGTCTGGCCTCTTCCTTCCTTCACTTCATTATAGACTTCCTAAACCCAGTTGTCAAGTTTGAGGTCGTGCACCACTCTGCTGGCCAAAAGGTCGAGGAACGACACAATTGTATCGTTTGTGGCCAGGTATGGAAGGTCATGCCACTTTTGATCAAGGTTCTTCCATGCTACAGTGGAAGTCCACCTTGAACTCCACATACTCTGCCAATTGTTCAAAGATAGTTAGTGATAACCATAATTTTTGGTTGATGGCCATGTTGATACTCATCTCCATCAAGATCCAAAATATCTTGCTATCCTTGACCCTTTTGGGGTCCTTGGTGGCCCAAAGCGAAGCAAACTTCGTTGTTTCTGGTAAATCCGCAGCAACTGGAGGAAACTAACTATCCTCTGGTAACTCCCATGCGACCAGTACTATGGATAGCAGCAGCCATGCATAGTGAAAAGTTTGGCTCTGATTCTATGCCTCTCTACAGTTCGCAAGGAACTCGCTGCAGAGGTAGCGTGCACAGTTGAATTGTATGCCCTCCACTCACTGGGCCACTAATGATACAATCGGTGCCGACACTTCATCTGCATGACACTTCCTCATAATTTTCCTAGCTAGGATCTGGGTGGCTTCTTTGACTACGAGGTTAGTTATACTAGAAATGGAGTAGCCACGCAGCTTCTTGACGAGCTTAAATTTGTACTTCATTTGCTTGACAAGGTTGTGCTCACCTATCTTTACGCTAAATGCCATGGCCGGATTTAGTCCTGAATGTGGCAGCCAAGTGATCCTATGGATCAACATGTCAGTGATCGGTATTGGTTCCTCTAACCATAGGTACCCATCGTGCACCAAGCATAGCAATTGTTTGATCACAATCATGGTTATGGGCACGCGGTTGTAATGTGGCACCCATAGCATGTTTAGCAGTCCTACCTTGTCCACCCCTTTCATCCATTTCCTTGGCTCTAGCATGGTCACACCAGTGTCCTTATAGAAGACACGATGCATGAACTGATCAATTGCTAAGTGGGGAAAGCACTCCCTATCGACCAAAACCCAATTCTCCAGCTTTAAAAGGGGGATGCGCGTCAGGCGCGGTCCATGAAATGTGCTCTTGTCCGAAAGCAATGGTGTATGTAGTGTGACCTTGCTCTCATTAATGTCCTTGGGGACCTTTGCCTTGCCTCAGCATGGAGGAATGTATTCGAGTAGTTTAGAGATAGGGTCAGACCATTCAATGTCAACATCGTTGGCCCCCATGTCAATGTCGTCCCCACCCATATCGATTTCTTCACTGTCTTCTTCAAACTCCAGGTCAACTGCCTTGTCCTTCTCCTGTGCAGTGGGCTTTTCTTTCTGCAGGTGTTTTCTAGGTGACGCTCGCACCGATGGTGTCGCTTTCTACTTATCTTTCTTTGTTTTCGAACCCACTTTGATCAGCGTAGGTCTCAACCTAGGCGACCTCGGTGATTTGGGTACCTTTGCAAGTACTTCAACACTAGCTATCTCTAGGTTAGCTTCCTTAGCTACCATTTCTACCTCCGGGGCAGCTCCCTCAGCTGCCATTGCCTCTCCAGTACTCAAGGTTTCTGCGAGCACTGACATGATACTAGACAAAAACTCCTACGTTTCCATTGGAAACCTCTCAAATGTTGAACTCGCTATCAAAGCTTCAAAGTACTCACAGTTCATACACACCTGAGAGCTCAACACCTCAATTCTCAAAATGCCAAGCATTTTCATTGGGCAGCCACCTGTAATTTATAGGCATTTTTGAATTCAAATCCGACCGTTTCCCCCAAAATTCGTTCATAAATGCTGGATTGGCGACAGCTTTCAAAGATATTGCCCTTAAATTCCGACATAAATGTCGCCCACCCATTCCATTTAACCGGTTTCCAACTATTAAGTCATGAACAGTGACCATAACGGTCACTTTCTAGCTTCCCTGTGTGGTCCCTTCTATGATAGGGTAGCTACCCATGCGTTTCTGTTGATATTGTGACATTCCTTTATTTTGCACAGTTGCTCAATTGTGCAACTTCACAACCCGTGCAGTGTAGTTTATAATCCTGTGCCTCCTTTCAGCTACCTAGAGCGCTAAGATTGTGCTTCCATGATGTAGTCATCTAGCCGGATCACTGGTGTATGGATTCAATCAGCTACCATTCACCTTCCCTGGGAATGGCTCTCCATTCAACTTTACCAACTGAACTGCCCCACCATCAATAATCTTCTTGATGACATAGGGCCCCAGCTAATGCATCCGAAATTTTCCTGGAAATTTATCAAACTTGTTGTCATATAATATGTTAGGTCCCTAGACTACTAGTGTAATCCCTTATTGTTATTAGTAAAACCCCCTTATTATATTGTTGTGCCCATGTAGTCCCCATATTGTTATTATTGTGCACCATAGAAGCCCACTATTGTTATTATTGTTCCCTTACATTATTATTGTTATGTTGGCTCTGATTTATTATGACCACTTAGACTCTTATATATAGAAATGAGGTCTTGTCATTTGTATCATCCAAGAATTATTCATTTGTGTAATGTAAATCAGGTTGCCCCCTCAAAGAGGCTTATTTCTAAGGTGTTCATCTATCTTTTCTATCTTTTTGTGAGTTGGTTTCATAACATTTGGTATAAGAGCTTTGGATTCTAGGGTTTCGCTGCTCCAAACAGGTCATCGTGGAATTTTTGCTATAACATTTTGTTTGCAATGTCTCAGAAGCTAAAGAAAAAACCATTTGAGAAGAAATCTCGATGAACCTTGGGGCTGAATTTCATATCTTGTCTTGCTTTATTTGCAGAGATATAATCTGAGGAAGTTAGGGTTTTTGCAAGCTCTAGAATTTCATCTAAAACAGATCATCATGGAAGTTTAGCTATAACTTGTTCGCTGCGTAGTTTATGAAGCTAAAAAAAAAAACCCATTTGAGAAGAAATCGGCCTGAACCTTGGGTCCAAATTTCATATTTGGTCTCACTATATTTTCGGATATATGATATGAGGAAGTTAGGGTTTTTCCAGATTCCTGAATTACATCTTAAACAAGTGACCTTGGGAAAATCATCATAACTTTCTCTTTGAGCATTAGATTGAAATTTCGTAAGAAGTTACAGAAAGAGGACGGACTTCATCTTTCTGTGCATATTTTTCAGATCCGAAGGTCAAAAAAGTGACACGTGGAACTTCATACAAAGTCAATCTTCTGAAAATGTATATAATAAGGTCATCTTGGGAGATTGTGCATAACTCTTTCTTGGAAAATCCAATTTTGATTAGAGTGGTGGCATTGGAAAGAGGATGCAGAGGGCTACTGTAGATCACGATTTCAAAACTAGAAGATCCGAAATTACGGAGTTACAGTCATTTCAAGATTGAGCTCCTAAAATCAAGAAAAAATGAGATGAGGAAGTTTGATGGCAAGGATCTGGTAGATTGGATAGTACAGATGGAGAAATATTTTGATCTACATAGTGTACCACTGTTACAAAAGGTATGTATTGCATATTCATAGTTAGAACTGGATCAAGTTTTATGGCATAAAGGGCTTTGTTCTCTTAAACCACTTGTTAAGTGGCTAATTTTCATGGAGGAAATGATAGCACATTATGAGGATACAAAGAGAAACACCTTCTTTAGCCAATCGATAAATGTCAAACAAAAGGGTGCAATGGGAAAACACATTGAGGACTTTCAAAAATTGAATATAAGGGTAAATGATATTCTAGAGAAGCAAAAGATAAATAGTTTTATCTATGCCATGAAAGCTGATATCGATGGTATGAAATCATATTGGAAGAAAGGCATGGAATATTTGAAGAAAGACATGGAAGTTTTGAAGGAAGGTAGGACAAAGATGCTACAAGAAAGGCCTCCAAATGATGAAAAGGATCAAGAAACATCAAAACAAGAGGATATACACGGGGAACCAACCCTAGAGAAAGAACAAATGAATTCGACGATATCTTGTGTTGTAATGGCAGGAATTACCACTCCTCAAACTCTCAAGATAGAAGGACATATCAAGAAGAAAAAGTTTCAAGAAGTGAAAGATCACATCAAGAAAGAAGAAATGAATCCAACCATATCTTGTAATTCATTGGCCGAAATTATTACTCCTCAAACTATCAGGATAGAAGCACATATCAAGAAGAAAAATGTTCAAGAAGTGAAAGATTCCATCAAGCATCAATAATTGAATTTGACCATATCTTGTAATGCATTGGAAGAAATTACCATTCCTCAAACTCTCAAGATAGAAGGACATATCAAGAAGAAAAATATTCAAGCAGTGAAAGATCACATCGAGCATCAAAAAAACGTTCTCCAACTTTTACAGGATAACGCCACTTTGGTGCAGAATCGAATGAAACAACACTCAAGTCAACATCGCAGTGAAAGAAGTTTTGATGTAGGCAATTGGGTATTTTTATGGCTACATCTCAAGCAAGCTATTTATGAGAAGGAAATGCTGGCAATACTACATGCACTTAAGAACTAGTGACCTTACGTAATGGGAAGACACTTGAAGGTAAAAATGGATCATGATAGTCTTAAATACATTTTAGAACAAAGATTATCTTTAGAAGAAGAGAAAAATGGGTCACAAATATGTTGGGTTATGAATTTGAAATCATCTACAAAAAAGGGAAGAAAATTGTTGTTGTAGATGCACTCTCAAGAAAGGATGAGGATGTGGAAGCATTCTTTTGTGCTATTTCTATTATCCAACCATATTGGATAAACGAAGGAAGAGATGAATGGAAGAAGGACGAAGAAGTGTGGCTACTCATTCAAAAAGTTGAAGAAGACCACAGTTCAAAAAATATTGCTAGAACTTAACAAGGAAGGAAAAAAATATTGGAACCTAGAGCAGTCCTAGAAACAAGAACCCAACAACTAAGGAATCGATCAATTTCAGAGTAACTCATCAAGTGGAAGAACTTACCCGCTGAAGATTCCACATGGGAGGACAAGAATTTTATACAAAAGCATCAAGAACTACTCAAGCATTGAGGACAACACTTTTTGAAGGAGAGGGGCATGTTAGGCCCCTAGACTACTAGTGTAACCCCTTATTGTTATTAGTACAACCCCCTTATTATATTGTTATGCCCATGTAGTCCCCATATTGTTATTATTGTGCACCATAGAAGCCCATTATTGTTATTATTGTGCCCTTACATTATTATTGTTATGTTGGCTCTGATTATTATGACCCCTTATACTCCTATATATAGAAAGGAGGTCTTGTCATTTGTATCATCCAAGAATTGTTCATTTGTGTAATGTAAAGGAGGTTGCCCCCTCAAAGAGGCTTATTTCTAAGGC
>APFE031341322.1:0-28349 GCA_000404065.3 Pinus taeda
AAAATGGTGCCCATATGAAGTTTTTCAAAAAAAAAAAATTAAAAACATAGAAAAACAATGTTTTGAAACAATGAAAACTAAAAAAAATTAACCTACATACCGTTTCTACGGTGAAAATGGCGTTCTCCTCTTGAAATAGACTGTCTAGCCACTTCGAATCGCCAAGAATGACCTCCAGCTCTTCTCCCCAGCTCCTCTCCTCTCCTCGCGCGCGCTGCTGTCCAAATGCCAAAAAAAAATGTGTTTTTTCATATAAAACCCCGCTGCCCGCGCCCCTCACGCTTTTAACTGAAAAAAGCGGCAATTTTTTTTTTTGCGCGCTTTTTTCCCATAAAAAGCACGTTTAACACGCCTATGGGAAAAACGCGCGCATTTTTCAAAAAAGCGCGTTCCACAACACTGGCTCTAACCACAATGCTCTTGAAGATAACCAGCATGGTAAGATCTCTGTCCTCTGCAATTTTCATACAGTAGCTTGATACTTCAGATCTCAAGCATATCACACATAATAACAGATCTCTTGGATATCTCTGAAGATGATATTAAAATAGATCTCAAGACAAAGCTTGTAGCTGCCCTAGAAGAAATAAGCAGTTTGAAAAGGGAAAATGAGGAACTCAAAAAGCAAGTACAAGATGTTGATCATGATCTTGACAAGACAAAGAAAGAAGTTGTTCTTTTAAGGCATCAAATACAAGAAAGGGATGAGGATCTCAACAAACTTAAGGTAGAATTGTAGCAAAACAAGAAGAGATGGCATGAAGAAGTCATATCCATGATGAATCATCTTAATAAAAGGTCTGAAGAATTGAGCAAAGTTGAAGTGCAAATTGGCCAGTATAATGAAAAGTCAATTCCCTAAATGCCCAGTTAGAAGATGCAAAGAAACCCATTCAAGGAGCTGAAGTTGAGGACTTGAAGGAACAATTGATCCTCCTCAAAGGACAAGTTGATAAAACAAAAAGTGAAAAGAAAGTCATGGCATGTCAACTGAAAGAAAGAGATGAAGAAATCTTCAAAATAAAATCAGATATCTCTCTTAAAATGGAGACTAATGAAGCAACAAGAATCAAGGAAGAAATCGAGAATCAACTAGCAAGGAAAAATGAAGACTATGAAAAGATGGAAGAAGAGATTGTCTCACTAAGAAAAGAAGTTGATTTGTTGAACAAGAATTTGAAGAGTTCTCAAGTGTTGGATGACATCCTCAGTCATCAAAAATCACCATTTGACAAATCAGGCTTTGGGTATGTAGGTAATCCTTCTAGCAAAATTGATACAAACCTCAAAATTTCAAAGAACAATGATGTAGAGAACCTTCAAAGTGATGTTAACCCCCCTAGCTCCAGCAGAAGCAAGGAAAGAATTCAAGATGACATTGGAAGATCCCTTCCTCCAAGAAGAAAGGTTGATGTTGCACGTAGCAGTAAATATCATCAAAGCATTTCAAGGGAGAACAATTTCAGAAATGCACATTGGCAATTCTCAAGTTCTAGTTATCATACTATATTTTTTGGTTATTGCTACTCTTGTAAAATTTTGGACACATGGCAAAGGATTGCAGGGCATATAAAAGGAATGTCTACAAAAACACCAATCAGCTCCTCAACAGCAAATTTACAGAAAGAAAAGTGCCTTCCAATAAAAGGTATGCTCCTTCATTCATGTACAAAACAAAATGCTTCAAATGTCATAATGCTGGTCATATAGCTCAAGACTGCAAAATGAATTGGGTCCCTGAGCAAATCAAGGATGAAGAATTACCTAGAAAAACTAACAAAGTCTGGAGAAGAAAGCAGGTTGCACCAGAGGAAGCACATTTTGAAGATACTTTGAATGCTCAAGGCAACAATACATGTTGTTAATCAAATTATTTTTAATGCTTGCTGCTGATTAAATATTGGCTTATCAGAAGAAATTGTCTCTAAAATTTCTACTATTTGGTTCACCGTTCAGCAGAGAAGGCTTCTAATAGAGAAAATAATTATGTTGATTCAGAACAGGAAGTAGAAAGCCTTGACGCAAGGATATAATATAAGAATAGTAGAAAGGTTTAGAAGGGCTGTGACAGATTCAATATCAAAATCTGCTAGTGGAGATAACTTCCAGAGATCTCTATCAGGAATGTGACAGAGATCTTGTGGACAAAATCTGCTGATCAATTTAAGAGAAGATCATGCATACTATTAGGGGGAGCACAGGTCAAAAAAACTCTCATAGCTATGATGGGATGCTTTCTTAAGGGCACTATGAAAAGGAATGTAATAGAGAATATGACAAAGGAAAGCATGATGATAGGGGGAGCAGCATGAGCAACACAATGTCAAGGGGAGCAGCACAATATCAAGGGAAGCAACACAATGTCAAGGAGAGAAGCACAATGACAGGGGGAGCATCATATGAAGAGATTGCCATTGATGTCAAAGGGGGAGAGAATGCTGAAAGAGGGAGAGTATTGCCATCGAGATTGTTGGACAATGTTGTCATTGATGTCAATATGTTGGAGCATTGTCGAAGATAACAAAACCCTAGGCTTAGTATTGTTGATGCCCTTGTTGAAACCCTATGTCTAACTTGTCCCAATGTATTTCTGACTATAACTTCTTCCCAAACAAATTTCTGCAGTGAGAATCCTTAGCTCTGCTCAAGCTATATGCATATATTAGTAATGCTTTAAGGCTATTCCTAATATCTTAATGCATCAAGCCAAAACCTCTCACATACACAGCCTATAGCTTTCCTAATGCAGGATTCTTGGTACCACAAACTCTAGCCCAGCAATTTAGCAAAAACATTATATCCTCAAGTGCAAACCAGTCAAGTAGTACCATTGCAACTTTGGAAAATGAACAACTGATGTTTCTTGAATTTCCTTCAGTTTTGCGAACATCCTGATTTTATCTCGAAATCATGATTTTTTGGCCTAGCCGATGTTTGCCGATTTTTAAAGATATTTTTATGGTATGTTAATTTTGCCGACGTTTGCCGATATTTTTCCCAATTTTCCCAGTTTTTTTGGTTTTCCCAACCCTTGCCGATTTTATCTCAATGCCGGTGTTTGCAACATTGATTTCCTTAGACCAACCCTCTTAACAAGCCCTCTCATATGTATTGTCATATTAATGCTCTAACCACAATGCTCTTGAAGATAATCAGCATGATAAGGTCCCTGTCCTCTGCAATTTTCATCCAGTGGCTTGATACTTCAGATCTCAAGCATATCACACATAATAACAGATCACTTGGAAATCATTTAAATTTAACCAACCAATCAATCAATCTCTCTCCAGGACCAATGAGAGAAAATGAGTGGAGTTTGTAATAAAGAATCTCATCCATGCAGATAATGTTATTCTTGCAACAAGAACACTTCACACTTTATCTGAACAGCTCCATGCATTGGAAACTTTTTGTAAGAAAATAGGAATGGAAGCAAACATTGGTAAAATGAAGAAAGTTTTGTGGACAACCTAGAAACGTTTGTAGAAAATAAAATAATAGGATGTGACACTGTCACAAGTTGCACAAACTGGTTGGCTCTTATACAAATGAATTATGATCAAAATTAATATTCATAAGTCGGCCTTATATTCATGTCAGCAGCATGTTGGCTGCAATGAAAAGATGTGTCTTTTCAGTTCAGGTTCAAACCACTATAAATATAAACATGTGCTCATCATTTTGGCAAGGAACTCGGCCAAGAATTTGGTAAAGCACAGTGAAAGATTTTGGTTCTGAAGCAAGGAAGAAAAAGGCATATATCTGAAGCATATTTGAAACACTGTTCTGGATGGCGAATTTATTTTGGATGTGTGGGTGAAGTTTTGGCTCTGTAAAAAGTACATACTTTGGCTCTTTTAAAGTCTGCAACTCGGTATTCTGTAGGCATGTAATTTGGCCTGAGTAAAAGCTTGAATTCGGCCCCTCCTGCAGTCTACAACTCGGCCTCTGTGACCAATGAAATTCACTCCGTGGAAGCCTGAAATTTTGGCCTTTGTGGCACTACTTTCTCAGACCTGTTCTTCACGTATGTGCAAATCTTAAAGAGCTCAGATCCGTGGGGAAGAGGCTTGGACTTGTGCATAAATTCTTCAAACTTGTGACATTATCTGAAGTCTTGAAGTTAAGAAGATTTGAGACATTGAGAGAAGTATATTGAACAGTCTTCTGGAGCAGATTTTTTACCTCAGACCTTAGATTTGTAGAGCTTGGATTGCAGATCTTGGACTTCTAGAGCAGCAAACCTGTAGCAATGTTGAACCAAGTTGAAGCTGTGTCTGAGCATCAGTGTTTGAAAGTATTTTTAAGGCATCTTGGATAACAGTTATTGGAGCACTTTGGACCTGAAGAAATACTATTGAAGGTTACATTTGAAGCTTGAAGCAACACTGTGAGAGTATTTTGATGACCACTTGAAGTTGAGCCTGAAGACTTATTAAAGTTGTTGAGCTGACCAAAGACACCCTTGTAGACGAAGTATTATTGAAGAAGACGCATGATTGAAGATCTTCATGAAGTTATCTAGAAGAAATTGTTTGGTATCATGAAGAGTATTGCAACACCTTTTATGGTTGCTAAAGTTGTCATTGATGAAAGAAGGATTCTTGAAGACTGATTGAGAGCGGTATTGAAGATTGTCAAGGCTTGTTGCAGAAGGTATTGAGGAAGCCTTGAAGAACCATTGTACTTGTCTTGAAGAGTTGAAGCAGAGGGTTGGAGCCCTAGAGGATAGGAGTCCTCAAGAAGATCAGGTTGGAGCCTATGTCAGCGAAGAGGGTTGGAGCCTCATAAAGACAAGGTTGGAGCCTTGTGTAAGATAGGGTTGGAGCTTGGCACCATATAGGTCGGAGCTTGGTTAATTGAAGATTGGAGTTTTCATCTAGGGTTGGAGCCCTAAACATTATTTTACTTGATTCATTGTAAAGAGGATTAGTGTTCTTGTTATTTTTTATTAATAAAATTATTTATTCTATAATGTTCATTTTGTGTTCTGTCTATAAGTGATCTAAACTATTAAAGTAACAATTGTAAAAGAAATATTGATTCCCCCCCCCCCCCCTTAGTATTTCTTTGAATATCTCAATTTTGTGCTGTAACTATGCTTGACAGAGAGGTTGACATAATTGTCAATCGACCTTGGTTCAAGGAATTAGGTACGTTCATGTTAAACACAAAAAAGAAAACCTTGATGTTCCCTTACAAGAAGATGGTCACATTCCAAGACATAACAATTAAATCGAAACTGATAATTCCTTTTGTTGTCACACAAAATGTCTAGGCACCACGACAACGGTTCAGATCGGGGGTTGTCACCCTGATCCCCAATCTCTCCATTTAAGTTGTCTCCCTACAGTAAGGGGGGTAGACCCTATGGAAATGGCATGAAGGAGAATTAGTTGGTAACCAACCAGTTTGGGAGACACAGTTAAGCAACCAAGAACTTGATTTAGATTTAGCAAGATTTATAAGATTTGATTAGATTTAAACGATTGATTCCAGTGCCTAATGGATTCAACTATCTTGCTATGAAATTTAGGACCAAGTAATTGATTTTACAATTGCTGCTTGGATGAATGACTATCTTATATGAAATGCAGATCCTAAAGCTAATGTGAGATGCAAGAAACTTGGTAAATTTTACTTAAATGTCTATCTAAGTTTCAACGCTTCGATCCTTTCTATATTGAGCCTGATTTCGTAGTAACTGGCAGAGAGAAGATAATGTGAAGCACACTAAGGTGTGATTAACAATACCTCTCCTGAAAATCTAACATACCCGGTGCCTCTGGCATTGCAGAGAGTTGTGGCTCTGACGACTGCAAGATCATCGTTTTAAGTACTATTAAAAGCAGGCTTCTCAAGCAAAGATGGATGGGTACCTATCTCTCTATCGACCAAGCTTATGCTTGGAAGTAAATTTTAATTATGCAGAACTAACTTAATATGCAAATGCACAAGATGATTAAAAGATGAGATGAAATTAGCTTCAAGGACTAAAAGCGCTTATGTCACGATCTATCAAAACCCTTAATCACCAAAATGAAATGTTCACTTCACTAGACAAAGATTGAAAGATAAACTTCTTAGCAATATCACAATTAAAACAGAAGCTTACTTCAAATCTTTTTAATACAATTATAGCTCAAAGAGAACAAAAGCTTCTTCACAATTTAATATCAATGCCAATAGATGCTAAAAAAAACTCAGTTTATGAAACAGAAGATATGCAATTTACCACAATTCTATGAAAGATTACTTGAAAAATTCATCAAGAAACATGCAATAAATATCCAATAATTCAAATAATTAAACCACGCTTAGAATTAATTTAACGACGAAAAATCTCAATAAATGTCAAGCATAAGAAAATGCTCAAAACCTTCGCATGCAAAATACTTTAGCAATTAAATTTTGAAAATACCATGAAGAACCATGAAATTCAAATGCTAAGCAATTCAAACAATTCCAAAATAAAAATGATTTTTCTTAAGTGACCCCAATCCAAAAAAATTTATTGCTTTCCTACAGTCAAACTTTAGAGGTGATTTAAAAATATTTAAATGTGTTTTGACTATAGAGAAATTTAGAATTTTTAACTCCACAATTTTTTTCTTTAAAGTTTTAGTCCTAAACCCCTAACACAAAAACCCCGAGAAGGAACTTTAGATAAAAGTTTATATTATTCCCTTAGCAATTTTAAAGTGCTAAGGTTCATGAACAATGATTTTAATATGGCGAATGATTAATTAAGTTTTGTAATGTGACAAAAGTAAGAAAATCAAAAAGCTTAATAAATTGAATTTTTAATGGGCCAAAGGCCACATAAAAATTTAAAATTTCAATGTGAAAACACAAAGTTTTGTTTTGATTTAATTCTTTAGAAACATCAAAGCCACATTAATAATGAAAATCGAAAGAGAGCTCTGCATCTTAAGAAGGTTTGAAGTTGGCGCCAAGTCTGGTTTTAGGGTTCTATGGCGGGTTGTGCAGGGGGGAGCGCCGCTCCCTCCTTCAGTCAAGCCGTCACGGAGGGAGGCAAGGAGGCAAGAGGGAAGTAGTTCAAAATACCAATGGAAAAGAGATCAGAAGCAAGAGGCAAGGAAACAGTGGGAACTAATGAGATCCAAAATCAGAAAGAAAAACAACGGACAACGAATCAAGAAAGGGCGAAGGAAGGCAGTAGCAAGAAAATGCCTCATACGGAAAACATGGGAGTCTGCAAACCCAAATTGAGCATCATCCCTAGGGTCATATTAAGTGATCCAGCGATTCAAGTGCACAGGGACCATATGAAAGAACATGCGATCATCTGCAAGTTTATGGGGTTATGGCCAACGGAGAAGGCTCTATATATCTGGATCAGGAGCCATTGGAAGCCCAAGGGAGAAATACATTTGCATCTGGGTTCTAAGGGATTCTTCACAGTGGTGTTTGTCGAGCCTAGAGGACAAAGGTAGAGTGTTTGAAGGGGGACCTTACTTCTACGCTGCGACATGACTCTACATGCGCCCATGGATGATGAACTTCGTTCCGAAACGTGAAACATTCACATCTATACCAGTTTGGATCAAACTATACTCATTACCTCTGGGCTACTGGCAACCAGAGTCCTTGAAAACTATCGGAAACAAGCTAGGCATTTTCTGAAAATATCAGAGGCAACTCTCAAAGGTAAATATACCTCCTTCGCCCGAATATGTGTGGAAATGGATCTATCTGGAGCCCTTCCGGAAGCAATAATCTTAGAAGTATATGATGAAGAATGGGTGCAAACGATAGACTATGAGCACATACAATTTAGATGCCGCAAATGTCATGAACATGGACATCTATTTAGAGACTAACCCACAAACAAGGTAGAAAGCAATGGGAAAACCTTTGTGGACAAAGATCATGAGGGTTTTACCAAGGTTGGGAGTAAAGGGAAAGGGGGTAAAAGATCACATAAGAAAACGAATGAAGATAGACAAACAAAACACAATAGTTTCAAAATCCTAGATAAGATAATTTATTAATGTCCAACGAATGACCACAAAGTAGGTCAAAGGGACTGTCGGTTACAAAAGGGGTCGTGCCCAGTAGGAAATCCAAATGGTCTCCTCAGAAGACAAATACGGAAAGAAAGATAGGAAATAAAAACGAGGCGGGTCGGGGAGAGCGTATGGAGCTCCGATCACGGTCTCGCAGACTGATCTCTAGACTGCTTCGCAGGATCACTGGTGAAGAAGACCCTGGGGACGCGAATGTGGGAGTCCGATTCTCCTAACATCCGAGGTCGAGAGAGGAGAATTGTGGGTAGTTCAGTAAGGTTTGATGGCTTGAAACGGTGGGCACTGGTTGCCTCCCATTGTGTTGTCTCCGTGATCTAATGATCCTGGACCGCCTCTCGGGGAGATGCCTGGCACGGTTCTGCTGCTGGGTCCTCGTAGGCAAGGGGCTTCTCCTCTTAACTGAACGAGGGTTTGTCGATATGTGTGAGCCAGCTTGATCGGTATTCTCACTGGTTGATCTCTTAAATCCTCGGGCTGAGGGAAGTATACTGAAGAAAGAGGTGATTCTGACGAGTAGTGTTGGGTCGGACGGGAGGCTGGAGGATATGCTCCCGATGCTAAGAGTCTCCTGGATATAAAGTGCGATGCATCTCTGGTCCGTGTAGTTGAAGAAGCTGGAAAGGGTATTCGGTCCTCTGGAATAGACAGTCAAAAGCGACCCGATGCTCAAATAATCGGACACCCGAAGATGAAGTGCCATTCGTTTTCCACCTCCTGTGTATGGCATAGCCGGCAAATCCTGTCAGCTCTCTCTATTTGGTGGTCTGTCTCTACCCGAAGCCTGTGTGATCCAACTCTGAACTGCCCGAGGGGGATCCGGAGAGCATGCATCCAATGCCGAAGCGTGTACTGGGGGCGAACTATAAGCCCGTTTCTGATACTCAAGAAGTGCTTTGCATAGAAAGCCATTTTCGGACGTAGCCCCCCCGGGGGGTCAATCCACGTGACCTGTATAAACTGTCTGTAGATGTCTTCCTTGATGATCTTATTGAGTTCCTGCTTGGGGGGGAGTCCTCTGAGGGCGTCCAAGGAGTACTGAAAGGGGGGGAGGTGGTCTATGTGGAGTCCCACTGCCTTGAGGAACTTTGAGACCCCTGTATACCAACATTTGGTTTTCCCTGGTTGTGTGCGGTCGATGTCCTCAGAAGAGCAGTAGGCTAGATAAGGGTACTTGTCACGCCCTTTCAAAGTGTCTGCGAAGCTCCGAACTCGGTGGAGAAGGGAGACCAGTTTGAAGGATGTCTCAAGGTGGAAGGGCTGTGCACCAAACTCGGCCAGAATGATTTGTTGTGGGATAGTACACTTGCAACGGATAATGCGTCGGAGGAGAAGGGTTTGGACTCTCTCGACTGCCGCCCAGTCTGACTCAAGCAAGGAAGGGCCCCAAATTTCCGATCCGTACAGGATTGTGGGTCGGATCAAGGTGTCCATAAGGCTCAACTTTGACGAGATGTCTTGGAAGTGATGGCGGAAACATTGTCTCTCCAATATGGCTAGAGAGCCATACCCCTTATTGATCCGAGGTTGTAGAGCTAGCCGCATACTGAACCGGGGGCCCGAAAACTGCACTCCCAAGTACGTGTAGCTATTGGTAATCTCCACTGCCTTTCCCTTGAAGAGGAACTGGAGATCTTGAGACTTCTTCATCCCATTGAAGACTATTACTTTTGTCTTACTCGGGTTCACTGTCAATTTCCGGAGATCACAGAATAGTGCTAATGCATCCAGCTGCCTCTGGAGCCCTTTCGGTGATGAAGATAAGAGTGCAATGTCATCTGCAAAAAGTAAGATATAGATCAAAACCTGATGAAGATAGCAACCGTCAGACTCCTGTATGTGTTCCCATAGAAAAGCTTCGAGCTCATCAATATATATCCCAAAAAGGGTGGGGGAGAGTGGGCACCCCTGCTTGACTCCAATCGTGCTCCGGATGAATTCAGATAATCCCCCTACGTGCGAAGACGGCCCAGGACAGACTCGTAAAGACGCATAACAACAGTCAGCTGGGAGTGTGAGGTACTGATGTCTTTGAGTCGTTGTAGAAGATCCTCTCTCGGGACTGAATCAAAGGCCTTCCGGAAGTCCACAAAGCAGCAATACACCTTCGAGGACCGATGGCGTGCTTCCTCGATCACAACACGGAGTGTAAAGATGTGGTCAATGGTCTGGTGATCTGGTCTGAAACCAGCTTGGCCTCTGGCCTTGAGATCTCTTTCTTCGAAATCTCCGGAATGTTTTCTGTGAAGGATAGTGCCATAGAGTTTAGAGAATGTATGACCCACCACAATTGTCCTGTAGTTGTTGGGGTCCGAGGTATTCCTTGACTTATGGATGGGGTATATAATATGATGGGACCATATGGGGGGGAACCCATCTTGGACTACATGGTTGAAGAGATCTGCCAGGTATCCAACTAAGGGTCGTAGGTCATGTTTGAAGAATTCGGCTTGGAATCCTTCTTCATCCGCTGCTTTGCTGCTATTCATCGCCCAGATGGCTTCTTTGACATCTTTATCGGTGAATAGGTGGCAGGAGAGGGGAGGAGATGTGACCTGTATCTGGGACTGTCTGGGAATGTCATAAAGGCGAGAGGTGTGAGAGAACATGGAGACTGGGTTGAGATTAGCGGGAGGAGGAGAACGCCGGGGGAGGATCTTGCCCCAGAATTGCTTAGGGGAATGGGTAAGGAGGGTGGAAAGCTCCCTTCTTTGTTGGGAGATGAACTGTCGTTTTTTGTGGTGGAGAAGGCGACGGTAGTTCTTTTGGATGGCAGAATATGAGGGGAGGGACTGACGGAAGGCATGGCGGAGATCCTGGTGGAGGAGTTTACACTCTGTATCGTTCCATTTGTTCATAGGGGAAGTTCGTGTCTTGGAGGAGGTCGAGGTGGTCTGAAAGGAGTGGGGAAAGGATTGAAGCGCCGACTCCCATATTGCCGAGGAGAGACAGTGGTATTTATCCGAAACAGTCTCGAGACGGGAGAAGTCGTTTGTGTTGGGGAGGATTTGTCGGAGTGAGGAGGAGAAAATGTCAGGGTCACCCTTCTCAAAACAGAAGATGGTTCTACCGGGGGATCGAGGTGGGGGGTGGAGTGGTCGGGGGGGATCAGACTGAAGGGAAAGTGAAAGCAGTGCGTGGTCGGCTAGGGGGATGGGAGATACAGAGAGATTCCGGATAAAAGGGAGCAGTGTTCGGCCGGTTAATGCGTAATCCACCACACTAGCCCCCCCTCCATGAGGCCTACACGTGAAGAAGCGGGGTTTTGGGAAGCGCGAAAGGCCATTCAAGATTATCAGCTCATGTGATTCGCCCAACTGCAAAAGATGTCTACCATAGGCTGTGATGGGGCCGAAGGCGTCCTCTGAGATCCTCTGCAGGCTTGCTGAAACCAGGTCCACACCCCTAGTGCAGAACACATCCTCGGAACGGTCATGGAGTGGGACCTGATGCTCCTTGGTACGGGCATTGAAGTCCCCCATGATGATGATTTCTCCATCAGTTGAGAATTTAGTGATGTCTGGGTATATGTTGGTGAAGGGGTCCCTTTCTACATCGTCGTGGATGACAAACGAAGATGTGGTTGGGGGGAAGTAACAAACTGCAATAAAGATATCCCTCATGGGTGGGGCTCCAGTTCTGATTCGGATCCACATGTACCTGGCGTACTCATCTGTATTTACCACTGTGACTCTATCTTTGAGCTCGTCTTTGACTAGGCACGCTACTCCCCCTGACCCTCTGACCCCCCCGAGCTCCTGTTTCCTGTCTACATACTGAATGCCATTGGTACCCCGTTACGTCTGGGAGAGGTCGAACTGGGCTCTCATGGGTCTCTGTTACGAGGAGAATATCTGCTGACTCAAGGGCGTCGTAGAGTAGCCCAGGTGAAGACCAAAAAGACCCATTTCCGTTCTAGCAGTGAATTGAAATCCCTGTTGTTCGACTCCCCCCAGGCGGGCCCGTCATTTGGAACTGCCTGCTCGAGGTGTCCATCCTGGGGGGAAGGAGTCTCGAATGATCGCGCGAAGGTTCCTTATGACAGCCCATTTGCCCGCTTGTCTTGCTGCGGCCACTTGTTCCCTAGCCTGTTTAAGTTCAGCCACCTGTGCCCGAGTGAGATCCTCATTTAGGAATATCCTGTGTGGAAGATCAAAAAGCTTCCTTTTAGCTCGAAGAGCATGTAGACGATCTGTGCTATTATGGAAACGGATAAATAAGGTGGAGTCTTGTCCTAGCCAAGCTCTGTCTAGTTTGATAAGGTGGAGTCTTGTCCTAGCCAAGCTCTGTCTAGTTTGATACCAGATATGTCGAGGGTGTCTCTCAAGAAATCTGTGGCCACCTCCATCGGATCTGCTGAAGATAAAGGGAGAGGGAGACCTCTCACTTTAAGGTTTAGCTCTCTCGCTCTACGGGATCGTTCTTCCACAAGTTTGGCCTGTACAACTTCCTCTACTGCTGTGATAGGAGAGGGTTTGTCTTTCCCCCGGACCACCTGCGCCCATGAGCTGATGTGTGTTTCTGTCTCCTGTTTGAGGGATGCCTGTTGGGATATAATCTCATCCTGCTTGTTCTTGATCTCCTGGATTTCTGCCTGCAAAGTTGTCTCTGTGGGGTCTTCTTGCACTGATTTTCGAAGGGACAAGCTTTCCCCTTCCACGAAGGAAATTCTGTCATTTAGGGTGTTTATCTCGGCCCAGAGCTTGTCATTCTCGGTTTCAAGGGAATCTACCTGTCGTAATAATTGTTTGATTTGAGATGTCCAGAAGGCGAAGTCTGACTCCATGGCAATGTCTCTGGGGCTATAAGTCTCTTCCGGCTGATTAAGGCATTGGTGAAGGTAACGGGAAGGTCCTCTGTTATTGAAATTGAGGGTTTCGTGTTCAGATTCAGTGGGCGGGGAACCCATAGTTACCTGGTCATTTTTCGATTGCTGGTTGCAAGGGAATCGGGCTGCGGAACAGAGGACGGACGCGGGCAGACCAGTGGAAGAACTGGCCGCAGACGGGTGCCACAAGCCGTGAGCAGGAACACAGCAACGATGCCGCGAATAGGACCTCCGCGAGTAGTACGCCGTGAGCAGTGGGACGCTGCAGAACTATAGAGCAGATGAGCGCGACGGATAATGCCGCGCGCAGGAGAGCCGCTGTCGCGCTGAGGAAATCGGGCCGCCGCCGCAGAGAAGACGCCACCGCGCAGAGAATCGGGCCGTCGCGTAGAAGGATCGGGCCGCCGTGTAGAAGATCGGGCCGTCACGCAGAGATCAGGCTGCCGCTATGGAGATCGGGCCGCTGCGCAGAAGAACGGGCCGCCGCTATGAAGAGGGCCGCTGCGCAGAAGATCAGGCCGCCGCTAGAAGACAGGCCTCGTAGACGGCACGGCTGCGGGCGGGGAGGGAGAGCCGACGGCACGACAGCTGGGAGCCGACACACGGCTGCGGGCAAGGAGGGAGAGCCAACGGCACAGCAGCAGCCAGACGGCTGCGGGCGGAGGGAGAGCCGATGACATAGCAGTAGCCAGACGGCTGCGAAGATGATGATGAAGCATCACTAGCCATGCCACCCCCACCATCCAGTAGCAATGCTTGAGTTCCAACATCTTTGTCTTTGTTGTTGCCACCTCCATCTACATCCTCACGTGGAAGGCATGTGGCTTCTGGTTTTGGTTGTCCAACTATGTGGAGGAGACTTCCAGTAGTAGTAGACCACCATGACCTTTTCAGGAATTAGAAATTTCTTGTGGTGGTAAGAGGAAGCTGTAGATAATATATTTACTTGTATTTTCTAGTTTCTACTATCTAGTAGTTTTTATAACTGTTGACTCTTTCATATTTATTATGATATTTTGTGTAAACAATATATGACAATTTAAGTTTGAAGTTTGAAGTTGGAACTTGGCACTTATAACCCATTGGTAATGAATTATGAATATATTATATGATGCTTCATGAAAGTTGAAACATTTCATTTCATGTTAGATATTCTTTGTTGTAATGGTTAAAAGTACAACTTTAGTGATCAATGATTATAAATGTTATATATTTAGTTTTGAAGGCTTGAAACTTTAAGATTGATGAATCACGAGACTCAATATTTTGTATGTTACTAATTTGTGGAAGTGGTTGATGAAGATTATAACTTCTAGATGATTGATGTTATATGGTTCAATCCACGCCTGTATGCTTTTTATATCTAATTCATCATTCTACATGCTTTTCTTGACATATATGCACCAAAATATATAAAAATATATATTATATAAAAATTTGCTACTAATTCGCTCCCAAACCAAGAGTGTTTGAAAATGTCGCTCATTGCTCCTGCTCTCGTTCCCTACTCCCGCTCTTGCTCTTGCTCCTGCTCCCTGCTCCCGCTCCTACTCCCCACTTTCGCTCCCACTCCCAAGTAACCTTGACCATAACTGCTCCATATGACACAAAAAAAATTCTTGCTGTATCACAAGGACCCTTCTTCAAAGACATCCTACTCTTGATAATTTTGCATGGCCGTCTTGTACCATGACACAATCTTGGAAGACTACTCTCTCCCATTTTTGTGGCCATCTCGGACCATGACTCTTGGAAGACTACTCTCTCCCACCTGCATGGCCATCTTGTACCATGACTTCCTGAACTTGAAGGTTGTCTTCCTTTATGCTGCTGACTCCCTTTGAGCTTGTTGACGCCGTATGAAGATTGACTCCCTCATGAGCTTGCTTACTCCCTTTGAAGCCTGACTCCCTTTGACTCCAGATTGCAGGCCTTCTCGACCCTCAAGGTCTCTGCTTGACCTTCACTCTAATTTTCTCACTTGTATCTCCAACGACTATCTCAGCTCTCTGACCATGTTGGTCCTACCTTCTCGGCCCCTCTCCCATCACAAGAACAAATCAGCCCCTTACTTGATCCCTCCAAACTCATATCTCTTCAGAAGACCTTCACACTTGGATCATAATGAATCCCTCATTCTCTTGTGCTGATCTCCTCGCAAGATCCTAACACATATGATGAATGAATCTCTCATCCATTTCTCTCTCTGTCTATGCACTAGGTTGCAATTATCCACAACTCCTCGTGTGAACGATCTACTCCATGTTTCACTAGGCACGCTGATCCTTACCTTCACAACCCATACAAGCAGTCTTCCATACTTAGCCAACTCTCTTGGCATGGGTCTTCAAAAATCAAAACACTGCTGCTACCTGCAACAGTTCTTATAGCTCCCTCTCAGAGCTGTCACCTATGCAAACCTCAAATCCAATTACCATTCTTAGAGACTAGGTTCTGATACCATGTTAGATTTTTTGGTACTAGACTTAGTGCACACACACACACACACTAGATTTGGTGACAGTCTAAAATTAATTTTAACCCAACAAATTCACTGAAACACACTGATGTCCTTAACCAAAAACAAATTTAGCATAGTGGAACTTATAAAACCAACAATTAGATCATGCACAATTAACATATTACACACAAGTTCTGCCCAATCATAAATTCTTCATTAAATTGTTCTTGGAACCTACTCAGGTTCCCTTACTGGGATAATAGCCCTCGAGGAAATTACATATGCAACAATTATCCTGGATCTGATCCAGCAGATCAAGCCTTAGACCTGTCCTTGATCTGGCTGGTTTGGATCTCCTTTGCTTGTCCGTGCTTTTTCCTCAGGCCTGGAACAACTGAGTATCTCACTCACAACAAAACTGCAATATTACTCATGTAGATATCTTGTTTACTTGAGAGAATCTCTCTCTCAATGTCTCGTGCTCTTGCACGTCTTTATGCCCTTCTCAGCTCGATCGGCCCTCTCGGCTCAACTTGGCCTACTCGGCTCCACAAGACATCCCTCTTGCTCTCTTGCTGACCACAAGAATGTATCGGTCACCCCTGTACTTTACTTTTCCAAAGGGTGCAATACCATGGGTGATAAGAATTCCATGGGTCTTTGGGTGCAAAACCCCATCACTTAGCTCACTTGCCCCACACGTGAGAATACTCCCAGTGCTACCCAAAACATCAACACTTCGTCCATCTCTAGCCCTGATTTTGATAAACCATATGTTGTCTTGTTTCTGTTTCCATAGACATGTTCAAAGGAAATAATATGAGTGAAGGTTAACTGTAAAGACATAACATCAAGAAACAAAGATTGGAGCATGAAATTTCTTAGAACTAACTCTTGTTTCATCCACTGAATTACAAGGAGTGAATCCTCAAATATTTGGATATTTGTTACTCCATGTTCTTGAGCCAACATCAAAAACAATTTGAGTGCCTGTAATTTATATAAGCTATTTGATGCTTGGCCAATTGTAGCTTTAAATGATATACTATGAAGCAGAGAAGGATGTAGGATTCCCATTGCGCCACCCTGGGAGGGGTTCTCTAAGAAGCACCATCAAAGAATGCCCGTGGAATGACTGTCTTATGTTGCGTTTTTCCTAAAACTAAGGAAATTTAGGTAGTATGTTTAAGCTTTGGACAACACATCTGATAGGTAAAGTATCTCTATCTTCAAACAATTTTGAGTTGTTAGCCAACCATACCCTTCAAGCAAGAGTCAAAGGGAAAGTTCTATAACTTCTGGTTTCCCTATTAGTGCACCTAGTTTTGAGAGCCTCCGCTAGAGTTCCCGTCCCAAGCATTTTTAAATCTTGTCATTCCTTATACTTCATCTTCTTGTTTGCAAAGACAACACCATCTAGGTCTCACAAAATTCCTCTTTTGCAAAATATCCTAGGTTAAATCTATGTTATTCAAGAATAACCACATGAATATTTTGGATTTTGTTGGACACTTTAGTTTCAAAACTTTTTTCCACGACTGGACCTGGAAATTTTCTCTTCGCTCAGCAGCTAAAACTTGATATCCAATGCTTGGCATGTAGTCCCTTGTTGGATTTTATGACCAGATAATTTGATCCTCATCATCTCTCATTCTAATGTAATAGGCTGCTAAATTTTCAGCATGCTTCTGCCAAGCAACTATATCATCCTCCAACCAATCTCACTCCATGATAGTCAACACTATTGGCATGTAGTTGTTCTGTGCCATCTAGCAATCTACTTGTGAGTATAAAAACCTGTCTTTTAGATTTTGAATCAGTTGTGGACGTAACCTCTGGAAGAGCGCATACACATTTATAACTTTTATATCCATGTTGAAATCAAGAGTTACTTTTTAGAGGTGCTTGAAAACACCATGAAGAAATGATGCATCAGGTGAAGTTGCCTATCATATCTACCCTGGAAGTATCTAGTAAAGTTAGGCTTTATGCATGTTACATCTTCAAAATAAGAGGAGGACTTTTGCCTCACAACAAAGTGAAACAAATATTAAACACCATCAAAGATGATATAACTTCAAACAAGAAGCTCAACATCAACAACATCTCGAAAGTTCTCCAATTAGTCTAGGAGTGATAGAGAAGTGTAAAAGTTTGGGAATTAATGAATAGAAGGAGAATTGTAAATTTTAGGTAACAAAGGTATGTTCTATGCTTTAGAGCAATTTTACTTCAATTTCTTTATTAATCTAACATCAATATCCAATCTAGCAATCACATGAACATGATAGTAAAATGCAGATAGAACATAAACATAAACAGTAGAAGACAAGCCAAGACAAGAGGACACAAGATGTGGCACCAGCTAGGGACAAACCCCAATGTGGGGAAACCCATGATCAGTTCTTCTTATATTCTTCAATAGTTCAACAGAGAGAGATAATACAATTTACAAATCTGATAATTTATGACAGCAGCAAAAAAGCCCTAACCAGAAAAGTCAACACTGGTCAATAGGGCATATTCCTTCCTCAATTCAGCATGGTCAAACCCAGTCAACTTCAGCCTCCAATAGCAAGTCTAGTCAGCCCAAAACGTCCAAAAAAGTCCAGTCAAAACTGGTCAATGAAAGTCAACTCTGCAGCCAGCCCTACTACAGTCAATGCTGCTCAAAGGAGAGGCCAGATTGCCTTCGTTTTAGTGCCCAGATCTGCGGCCTGCTAGGAGAGAGATACCTCACCCAAACTGAAGTCAAAACAGGTAAACGCTTCAAGTCAACGCAGTCAAACAACCTTCGTGCAGCTCAGTCAACGCTGGTCAATGCAGTCAACACAAATTTCTCCTTTCCTTCGCATGTGTGAGAGAGAAGAATGCCCAGAAATGCGTACCCAATCACAAGAGGAGAGAGAGAGATGTGAGATGAGATGATGGTGAAAATGACTTGAAGTCTCATTCTATTATATGCAATGTTGAGGATGAGTTGGGGGTTTGAATGCCTGTTTTGCTTGCTAGTCTAGTCCCGACCTTGACAATTTGTCCATAATATAAATAAATTCGTATCTTCATTTGTACATGTCGGAATCGGATGATTTTTAGATCAATCCTACAACTCTCTGAGAGGAATCCAAGAAAAATATCAGCTGTCATAAATAAGATGACCCACGTGGAGTTTGGCCCTTGTTGCCAATTTTAACAAGAATCCTCCTCCTCGTGATATTCCACCAGCACTGTACCTTGTTAACGCAACATTATCCATTCGAAAAGATCATTAGTGGCTGAATTAAATTGTTCCTTAATATGGGTAAACGAGATTTCTTCAAACTCTGCAGCCACTAAGAAGCCTTGCTCCAATAGTGGCCTTAAAGAAATGTTTTGCAACCTAAACTCCTCCGACCCACTTAGTAACAAGTTTAGAATTCCCAAAGACCTGCAATTTGGAAGCCTCGTTCTCCAAAGCAATCTTCAACAAGTTGAGCGGAGCATAAGTTCAACCTAACTGTTTGTTGGCTTCCTGAGATCCAATTCATAAGTATTGGAAACTCTGTATGTGAAATACAACACTCTCTTTTCAACACAGGGTCCCTTGTTTCGTTGGCTCTGAAAATCAAAGAAACAACAGATTTTGGATTTATCTATTTTAGTGGAAACTAGGTTGTCTATCACCTTCTGTTTTGGAGGGAGTTTTACGTCTACATAAAGTATGCTCAATTTTGTAAGAAAGGGGAATAGGCCTTGTCTTGAAATAATATGGCATTTCTAGTGATCTGCATTGCCCAGGAAACAATGAATGGAAGGGCTTTATGATCACCAAGACTAGCATTCTTTAACCATTGCTTTAGCCCTTCTCCAATAAAAAGCCTTCCCATTTCCTTGAGCCCCTAGTTAAAGATAACGATCCTTTCTACACCTCCCCATAAAAAGGACAGTCCATCAATAAATGCTTTATGTTCTTCTCTTCAAATTTTTATAGCATACAAAATCTTAGTGCATCCCATGTCAATGTTTTGTTATTTAGGGCCAGCCATAGGAAGAAGCTAGTTTTTAGTGGAGCCTTGATCTTCCATAGAGGCTACTACTAGGCTACTTCCCGTGCTTCATCAAGGATCATGGTGTAGTGAAGGCTTGCAGTGTACTCTCAGGCAGGATTCCAGGACCATACTAGTGTATTCTTACATATAAATGTTGCTCAACTGTAGTCTATTTATGAAGAATCTCCATAACTCTACTACCTAATCAACCAACCCTAGAAACCAACATCCATTCATTCATCCATCACGTCATAAATTACTATGTTCAGAACTACAATGTCTGCAAGTGTTCAATATACTTTTCTCTAAGATTTTCAACTAGACCTTTACTGAGTCTAAAGCTGCCATCATTTCCATCCCAAGCGTCAAAACCAACTTGTACACTTTTACTGTTTCCTATCTTCCATGCCTGCCAATTTCCCACAAGTGGGAAAGCTAATGCTAAGGCTTTCCACATGATAGAGGAATTGACAAAGGGTTTGGACTTTTGTCTATTCGAGTCTTACATAGATATTGTTTCAATGTATTTGTATTTGATCCCATTTTACCACGGCCTAGTGGCCTTGATTGATCTCCATAAGCTCCTTGTTGCAAGGGCTTTGCCAAAGGAGTGTATGTTTTTAAAGCCCCAACCGTCCCTGATTTTGTGTTTTGCTAACCTTTGCCACTTCACTAAAGGGATGCCTTTGCCCTTGATCTTTTTCAAATTTTCTTTAATATGCCCATAGGATTATATACCAAGGAGTGCCAATTGTCAAGAGTAGCCTCTGAGACAGATTTTATCTGATTTACTTTCCTGCCATGGATAGCCATCTAGTTCATTATCTAAATGTCCTTTTACTACTTCATATACAACCAATTCCAACACATAGAATCATAATCATTTGCTTTTATAACAAAGCCTAGATATTTTAAACCCTTGTTGAATTCCACCACTTGAAAGAGTAGGATCTGAGTTATTCCCCTGACCTGATTGTCAAATAATTCATAGAAGGAAATGGATGATTGTCATGTTCACCTCCATGCCTTAGTTAAATTGTATAAATCTAAAGCCTCCTTCAAAAATGTTGCTTCTGTAATGGAGTGAACTCCAAAGAGAACTACATCAACACAAAGCAAATGTAAGATGGAAAGACCTCTTCCAACTTGCACTTCTTTTGAATTTCCACTCCTTTTATAGACATTAATGAGCCTACTTGGTGCTTCCACCACCTATATTTTATTTGTTAATACCACATTTCCCCATTTCCAAATTTTGGATGGTCATGTTTCCAATTCCAAGGCATTCTTGTTTTCAAAACTCATATCCATTTCCTTGTACCGTGAAAGTTTGAAACTTAACTTCGTGCCCTTTGTAACAGTTTTTTGTTAGGGTCCAACCCATCTCCCCTTGTCAAGGGAGAAGATGGTCCCACCTAACTCCCATCGTTAATGGATAGGCTGTTACTGATTGTATTGTGGCCTATCTGTTAAACAAGGCCCACTAGTTAGTTTGAGTTTGTAATCAATAAACGTAAGGTGGCCACATTAAAGAAGGCCTAATAGTTAGTTGTTGTGGTCCATTAGGTGCTTAGGGTTTTGGTTTAGTTAGAAACTATTTATAGTAGTAGAGGCTATGTAAGTTGGTACACAATATATTTTCATATTTTATTGGAGCATTGCACAATTAGAAGTTGTCTCCCTTGAAAAGGTAAGTGAACAATGCCTACGTTTCATACTATCAATAAAGGTTTGCCTCTTGTTGCTATTTCAGTCCTTTGGTTTTATTTGATTTGATTTTTGAAGTTATATTTTTGTCTATATTGCTTTGATTGTTGTGTTTCAGCTCTCAAGGAACACATCACTTTTCTATATTAGAGCACTTTCTTGTGCTAGCACATGCCCAATTTTTGTTGATATTTTTTTAGGCTAGAGACATGCTTTGGTGTCTAAAAACGCAGATCTGTCATTCAGTGGGTAAAATTGTGACTGGGAAGCATACATGTAGGGGATACAAGTGGGGTCAATTGGTTGGAAACCTTTGTACACCTTTGTTGGTACTTAGTGAGTAGTACTACGTTAGATAAGATTTGTCGATGGATTTGATCTTCCATGTACCCTTGAATATATCAAAAGCCCCCTAGGCACACTTGAAACCATCTTTAGATAAACCTATTGGTCATCTTGTTATTATAGTACATCAAGAACAATAGTTGGGAAGATGAAGGTCACTTTTGTGCCCTAGAGAATTGGGTAGTACAACTAACGGTATCATTATGTAAGATTCAATTGAGTACTATTGTTGGAAACCCTTTAGTATGTCAGAGAGCTATAGAACCCGACACTCCTTAGCTTTGAGGACTTCACAAACCCTAGCCTGCAACTTGAGTAGCAGACAAAAAAATGATCTTTTGGATTATTAGGAATTTGGGAATTCCATTAATGTAGTAAAACTCAGACAGGAGTAATACTCTCAGCAGAGTTTTATTTTCAAAAAAAGTCTGGGGCCATTCTGTATGATTATCAGAAACCCGTCTCAAAAGATTCCTTGCACGATACTAATTGTATAAGTATAGCTCTCGAGTAGCCCTTTTTACGTGGATCCGACGGTATTGTTGTTTGCACCCCATCTCAAAGACTGCTCTTGTCACATTGAGCATGTTGATATAGCTCTTGGGTAATTCTTTTGGTTCAGTGCAAAAGAGAGGATGCCAAGGTCTGGTGGTGCTAGATGGTGAAACCAAGTGAGATGGCTGAGCAGAGGTTCCTCATCAGAGTCATC
Organism: Pinus taeda; assembly: GCA_000404065.3. NCBI lineage: Eukaryota > Viridiplantae > Streptophyta > Pinopsida > Pinales > Pinaceae > Pinus > Pinus taeda. The sequence goes on from APFE031341322.1 coordinate 22,127, forward strand.
TATTACTTTGAAGGGTTTGATGCATTGTTGGATGATGCCTTTTGGAGAGTGGCCAGGGTTGAGGGGACCTTAGCTGCTTGATTCTGGAGCAGCACAAGGGTGAGGAAACCTATCTCTTATAATATCAACCCATGGTGAAGAAACTTCAAATGGAGTCCTGGCTACTTGATCTGATCTGGCAATTACTACTTTGTGTGGGTGGGAGCACGACTCTAGGATCTCTAGAGCTGATCTGTTTGTTCTGCTAGTGGTGTCAGTCCTGCGGTCTGGAGCAGCATATCCTAAGGGGTCTTAAGGGGGCTAGTTGACCCTTTTGGGATGAGGGGTTGGTTGAGATGAAATCTGAGGTCTCATAGATTTGGAGGTCATATTGGCATGGGTTTCTAGAGGCGTCACTGATGGGAAACTGAGAGAACAACATGATGCTCCAAGTAGTCTTTTGTTTGGTCAGATCATGAAGGGACAGTGAGGCAAGTTTTAAAATCTTTCTTGTGAAGAAAGCAAGGCACCTTTGGTCCTGTTACCCAAAGATTGTGGAGAGGGAAGCCCCAAAGTCCCAGTAGAGGCAATAATACCTCAATCTGATCTTGTAGTAGATTGGTCAATGAAAGATAAGATGTTCCATTCTCTTGGTCTTCTGTCAGTGGCATAATTGGCAAATCCTAATCTAGTGTGGGATGTGGCTGTTCGTCTCAACCCAAAGCCTGTGAGAGCCAACTAGAACTGACCAAGGGAGATCCCAAGAGCATGCATCTAGTTTCTTCATGTATATGCAAGTTTGATAATAAGGCTGTCTCTTAGTTTCAGAAACTTCTTGGAATAGAAGGGCATCTCAGGGCCAAGACACTTAGGGGAAGCACTTAAAGTGACTTGGATGTATTGTGTGTACATGTCCTTTCTGGTTCTCTAGTTTAGGTCTCTTTTAGATGGTATGAGGTGAGCTGAAGTGTTTAGAGTATACTTGAAATAGGGAAGTCAATTTGGAGAAATGGCCATTGACTGAAGTAATTGGGAAACCTCTAAAAACTAACAATGAATATGTCTTAAGGGCCTTCCTGAGGCAGTGGCCTCTGAGGAACATAGTGCAAGATAGGGGTATTAATGCTAAGAAATATAGCTTTGCACTAGAGATTTTATTCTGTTGGTTGATAAAATCATAAAACCTTTTGGAGGAAGTGTAAATTTCTATATGTAAATATTTCTTGCCAAAATGATTGCTTTGGAAGGATTGCATTTCACATTTATAACCAATCATTTTAAATCAGACTGGGTTACTGAAACTGTGAAGTTAACTTTTTGAACCTTCTCAAATTTCAAGGCCATCATATGCACTTGATATATAATAACAGATATATCCTCTCAAATTGGATGCATGGCTTATCTCTTATCTCATATTCTTTGTCATATGATTGCTTTTACAGGCTTATGCTGTTCATGGGGATCTAATGGTATTTAGTGCAAACTCAAAAAGTGGTTTGATGTCTGGACTCTGGAATGGGCTGTTGCATGTTGAAAAGCTCTCAATTCATCACCTTAGGCTTTTCGAAGAAGTTAGTTGGGTGGCTTAACTTCTCAGCATTGGTACAATAGAGTAAGACATGCCAACAGGTTATTGGTTCTTTTCACTTCACACTGGTTCTTTCATTTGCCAGATACAGTTATTGAGAAATGGCCTTCAGACAAATATCACTTCGTCAGCTAATTGTTACAAAAAAAGTGCTGCAATCGTCACAGAGGGCTCCACTTTCTCTCTGTGGATACTTACATTGCCCTTCAGATGAAACCCACATTTTGAGTTCAGCAGAGTTGTCTATATTGCGGTCACTCTCACAGTTACCTGCTGATCACCCCTTCCAGAAAGCTGATAAAGACAGGGATGAAGAGAACTGTCAGAAACGGAAGATCATCTTAGATGTGTCCACCAAACAGTGGCTAAAATACCCAGACGGGTTGCTTCTGAGAGATGCTTCTCTGCTTGTTCTCGGGGGACAAGGAGTCTCATCTGAAGGAGCCAGATTGACATCTCACTTCACCAGGACTTCTTCCACTGCAGCAGCTAAACAACATGCCACTGAGGATGAAGAGGATGACAATAAAGAGAAAGTTTCAAAGCAAAGAAAAATTGAAGCATCGCCAGAAGAATGTGACCAGGCTGTAGAAGGGTTGAGCTTAGTAAAAGCAAAGGCGAAACAAGTGCAGGATTTTCTCAAGAAAGATGAGAGATTTGTAAAGAAATTTTGGGCTACAATGCTTGGAATCGGATCTGCACTAAAATTGGTGGCATCTATGAGCAGGCAGGTTTATCATTTCAATGGAACTTAACTTATTTTATCTTTAAAATACAGCCAACCAATCAGATATTTAGCCATGGAAATTAGGGGGAGAATTTAAACAGAAAGTTTAGAGGTTTTTTCTATTCTTTTGTTCGATGACAGTGTCTTTCATCAAAGAAAATCCTAGGAAATGAAATATTTTATGGAATTTTTTGGTATCGATGGTAATATTTTCAACTTTATAAAATATGAAACATATGTTAGACTGTATATATAAATAATCTAGAACAAGTGTTAATATTGTGACAAATATAGTCCATTATAGTACAATATAGAAAATGTGCCAACGTCTTTGACAAAAGTTGCCAACTTGCAAAGGTTTGAAATCTAGTAAATGTCAGCTAGTCAACGGAAGTTAGCCCAATGCGCTTGTATTAGATTTTAGAGGTTACCTCAATCGTTGGTTTTTATTGCATACTCACATCAATATTTGGTGCAAATCCCTTGTAAACTTGTTCATCTGATTGTTTTTCTGATCTTTATCAACAAGCAGGGAAGATTGGGCCAGGAAACTTCATCAGTGGAAACATCATTTCTTGGAAGCATTGCAGCATTATTGGGTTGGAACTAAACTTCTTTGGGCCGACATTAGGATATCTTTCAGGCTTCTACTGAAGCTTGCGAGTGGAAAGAACCTTTCACGGAGAGAAAGACAGCAGCTAACTAGAACAACAGCAGATATTTTCAGACTTGTACCGTTTGCAGTCTTCATTATAGTTCCATTCATGGAGTTGTTGCTGCCAGTTTTTCTCAAAGTATTCCCCAACATGCTGCCTTCCACTTTCCAAGATAAGATGAAGGAACAGGTATTATTTTCTAGTACTTTTTCTTCATTTGTCAGTATAAATAATCTATGTAGCACAAGCTTCCGGGATAGGGTGGATGGGATCTGGCCCTTTGGGATGGCTGGAAGTGCCCCCACAAATTACCAGGGAACAGAACAAAATTATTATAAAATGTGGAATCTGAAAACAAAATCGAAAGTTATTGAAATTTCCCCAACAAATTACCTAGGATAGCTCATAAACATTAAGAAACATTCTCACAATTGGTTGAATAGGTGCCAAAACTAGCCTGTTGTGGCATTGTAGCAGTCCTACTAGCAGTGGGATGCTCAGATGCCCCTGCTTTTATTGAGGAACCCTGTTTGGGCAGAGGGCTTCCATGGATGTTGGGGATGTCTCCAACATCTCTGGAGCCACCCCCTGCTCATTACGGACATCCCCATCATAGCTTCCCATCTCCAGGGATGGGGTACTTCGAGGATGTGCCCTCATCCAACATTGACTGAAGTATAACTATTCTGAATGAGAGATACGAGAATTATAAAAGAAATTTGTCTAAATATAAAAATTTTTCAGAGATGGCAATGTACGCGAGCCATAAAAGGGACAGGAGACTGTATATTTGTCCCTGCTGCATGTATCTTTTGCTGCATGTATCTTTTTTGTTTTTGTTAATGTACAGGTATGCATGATATTCATCAAAATTGGACTTGGGTCCTTTAGCTGTGATCGTGGGTCTCATTTAGATTGCTCAGCTGAACTAGAAGCTATGTTCAGCATAAACCATTGAATATAATATTCTTCCTATAATGTATTTACATTTGATGTACCCTTTTTAGTCCCATTGACTACTATTGTGGTCATTTGTTCAACTTTAATAAAATTTTCTGATATTATCTTGTTCAACAGTATTCTCAAAAACACTCTCAGATTTCTACTTATTGATGAAACTTGAAATGACTACTTGAAAACAAACCCTATCTTTGACTCTTATTGATCTACACTTTCGACTGTTTATTCTACTAAACATTTTGCATAACCCTTCAAGGAAACAACACCTGGATTGCCATGGGTCACTGCTCAGGTTTCCAATCCCTGGACTTGCTTTGGAGCTGGTCCTAGCACTATGGTTTCTCTCATTGTCATGTCGACTGGCCGTTTATCCATTCCCATGGTTGTTGACCCAGATTAAGATTATCTTTCAGCTGGATATTATCTTATCTTGTCTAACATTATTCTCAAGAAAGCTATCATATTTTCTATTTATATAGATGAAAATCATGAAATGACTACTTGAAAACAAACACTATCTTTATCTCCTATTCATCTATGCTTTCCAAGTTTCTACTGTCTATTCTACTAACTTGTCAAGAAAATTCACAACACTTAAATAAAATATTAGCTGGATTCCCATGGATCACTGCTCAAGTTTCCATTCCCTGGACTGTCTTTGGAGCTGATCATAGGACTATGATTTCTCTCATGTCCACATTGTTGAGATGTTGTCATTGATGGCCCAAGAAAATGGTGACTTCTACCAACAATCCTAATCTGATCAGACAAATCTAAGGACTATTGCAATACTGTTACATGAGGGATGGCATGCAAGACAAATTAATTTGAGTTGTGGCCATTGCAAGACTCGGACCAACGTTTCCATATTCACAGTATTCATACTAGCATCTAATTGGAAGCGTCCTTACACAATCATAAATGCACTTGCCAGAAAATAAAACAAATGGACAAGGAGGAAAATGGCCCATATTACAAGATCACACTCAAATTGACATTATTAACCAATGAATAATGTCTCAGTTCATACCACGAATTGTCCAATGGCACATGATATCGATCAACAAGAAAGCCCACAACAAATGCATACAGTCATTATGGATGCCAACAGCCTCTTAGAATGGGAATGGAATTTTATTTATGGATGGTTGGCTTAATTCCAATCAGTTCAGCGCCTGTATAATCGTGCCCCAACAAATAATGTCGGCTCAAATTAAAACACAGGTCAGCTCAGAATATATATGATCAAACCTGTGGGAATATATAGGGTAAGTTCCTCAGACAGAACACCAAAGGACACCGCTCACAAACAGATCACAGATCAATACAACAGTATTGTTGACGTGGTTAAAACCCTCAAAGAGGGAAACAGTCCACGGCCTGAGCCAATGCGGCCACTTTAGGCAATTTATTAATAAAAGAATGAAAATTTACATAAGTTTCTCTCATGAACGTTTACCCTACAAATGACCCTCCATGCTCTTTAAATAAAGATCATGGACCAATCGGGTGTTAAGCCACGGATCAAGTGTCGGTAATACCGAGGAGAGAATGAATCGTCGGATCACTACATATTGTGACCGTCGGATTGTAAGTTACAAAAGTACATAGTAAAGAAGCACACTTTACCTAACTCTACACTAGACCAAGTTATATTTAACTATTTCCTATGTGTTGGAATATCCTAACATCCCCACTTAAGATCAAGTTGGGATAAGATTGAAGGATGTACAAATATGACACAATAGGAGAAGGAAGGAGGCATTAGAGCCTATCCCCCCTTAGTGACAACTTCCTAAACTCCAACCATAAATCGAAGTTTAGTGAACTTCGCCTTTGTGAGAGCCTTTGTAAAGATGTCTGCAACCTGATCATCTGTTGAACAATATTGCACTTCAAGAACATGGTCGTGAATGAGCTTTCTAATGAAGTGCATGTGTAATTCAATGTGTTTGCTACGTTGATGTTGGACTGGACCTTTGCATAGTTGAAGGGCACTTTGATTATCACACCAAAGTGTAGTCGGATGTTGCTGCTGAAAGCCAAACTCTGGTAAAATCTGACAAAGCCACAGGGCTTCCTTACTAGCTTCTACTGCACCACGATACTCTGCTTCTGCTGAAGAAAGAGAAATGACACTTTGTTTCTTGCAAGCCCATGTAATAGGTCCTGAACCAAGAGTGACCACATAACCTGCAACAGACTTCCTATCATCAGGGTCACCAACCCAATCAGAATCAGTGAAACCAACCAATAGAGGAGATGCTTCTGCATTGTAATGAATCCCAAACTGAACTGTACCTCAAACATAAC
>APFE031341332.1:0-19568 GCA_000404065.3 Pinus taeda
ATTTCTTCAAAAAGGTTATCCACAACTATAGCATCCATATAATCATCATCTTCAAATGCCATTAACAGTTTATATTCATTACCTCGTTCATCTTCATCACTATTTGATAGACCATCACTATCTTCATGAGTGTAGTAGCTTTTCTTATTTGCACCCTATTTCTTGTTCCATCTAGCAAGTTTCTTTCCTTTATCCTTATAAGGACATTTTGCAGCATAATGACCTACTCTTCCACAAGCAAAGCATTTAAAAGGTAACTTACCTCTGAACCTTCCAGAACCCTTTTGAAGATTTCTGACAAAGTTTGATTCTTCTTCCTCTTCTTCTGGGACGTGGCTTGCTTCATAATAATCTCCTTTGCCTGATTCCTTGAAAGCAGCTTCTCTTCTATCTGATGGACCTCCCTTTCTCATTTCATAAGCAGTTAGAATTCCATGTAGCTGAGACATAGTAAGAATTCGTAGATTTTCTTTTTCTTCTATTGCAGATACTTTAGATTCAAACTTGGGGGGCAATGATCTTAGAACCTTTTCAACCACAATAGCCTCTTTTATTTCTTCACCCAAATTTTTCATACAATTAACAACTTCATCTACCAGAAGAAAATAGTTAGCCACACTTTCATCATTATACATCTTGAGAGTCTCATACTGAATCCTGAGAGTTTGAAGTTTGGCACGCTTTACCTGTTCATCTCTTTATAGCTCGTGACAATTTTGTCCCATATATCTTTTGCGGATTTATAGTGCATTACCTTCATGAATTCCGATTGGGATATACATCCTAATAGGGTACTGACTGCTTTTGCATTTGTTTCATACTTCTTCTGCTCGTCTGCATCTGTAAGAGTAGCTGAAGGAAAGCATAGCCTGTCTCTACGATGTTCCAAACTTCTGTACCAAGAGATTGAAGATAGGCAGTAACTCTTACCTTCCAATAATTGAAGTTTATCCCATCAAAAAACGGTGGCCTGATAGATGCTTCCCTCTCGTAGTTGCTCATGATGAAAGATCTTCCTTCAAGCGATCAAGCTTCTTTAGAAGGACCTGCTCTGATACCAATTGTTGAAAATAATACTGAGAGGGGGGGTGAATCAGTATTATCTAGTCCTTTAACAATTCTTCCTTATTTATACTTTGAATTATTTTTGGATATCAGTACCATAAAACAATGAGCATGAACAAGAAAAACAGACAGTCACATCAAAGAACACCAGATATAAGGTGGAAACCCAATGTGGGTGAAAACCACCTGCTGCAATATGTCTCTATCCTCTTTCAAATTAGAAACTCCTTTTACAATGGTCTTGTACTGGTGCAGTCCTTTACCAGTACGCAGGCTGCAACCTGCAGAGAGCTACAACTCTCTCTCGTTTTCCAGTCTCTCCTGGAAGGGAGCTACAACCCCCTAGTTCTTTTCTTTCAAGGACCACTTTTCATAAATTTTCAAACTGGATCCATAAATATCAAATGATCATCAAGTACCAGTAAGTCACCCAGATAACCAGATCCATAATAACAGAAAACTAAACCTAGAACACCTTCTGTGGCGTCTCCTGTGGCGCCTCCTGCGGTGTCACCTGCAGCGCCTCCTGCGGCGTCACCTGTGGTGCCTCCTGCGGTGTCTCCTGCGGCGCCTCCTGTGGCGCCTCCTGCAGCACCTCCTGCGGCACCTCCTGTGGCGTCTCCTGCGGCATCTCCTGCGACGCCTCCTGCGGCGCCTCCTGCGGCGCCTCCTGTGGTGTCTCCTGCGGCGCCTCCTGCGGCGCCTCCTGTGGTGTCTCCTGCGGTGCCTCCTGTGGCGTCTCCTGTGGCGCCTCCTGCGGCGCCTCCTACGACGCCTTCTGTGGCGTCTCCTGTGGTGCCTTCTGCGGCGTCTCCTGTGGCGTCTCCTGCGGCGCCTCCGCACTTCCGCAGCTGCAGCGCTCGAGAGATCACCCTTCACAGATTCGCTTTCCACTTCACTTTCATATAGATCGAGCTTTTGAAACAATAACCCAATATTTCAGATCTTAAGATATTCAACCCAAAAGCATACACAAGTCAAATGATCTCCTTTGCTTTATATAGGCAAGCTCTTCCTCAAATCATGGACCAATACCACGGGCCAAAACCATAACAAACCAATACCATCAACTCAATACTAGGGATCAACACGTCTGTCGAGATGCCATGGTCCAAAAACCATAGGTTCAAATTCCAAGGACTAACTACCATGGACCAAAGGTAAGTTTTCCCACATGAAATAAACTTTTCTCTGCATAAATTTCTATGAACTTTTCTCCACATGAAATAAACTTTTATAAACATTTCTTTGCATAAAATTTCGTGAACTTTTCTCCTGCGTACTTCTTAATTCTCACCATATTGAGAGCCATGCCATGGGTGTTGCCATCAAGTACAACATTTGTAACATATAACCATACCAGAAACATAATGCCAACAATGAATGCACCATTTTCTTGGATAAATGGAGAATTGTACAAAATTGGACCTAATTTGATCATATGATGATGTGTTCGAGAAGATGAAGTACCTAAAATATTGAAAGCCTTCCATGCTCAACCATGTGGAGGACACTTTGCTGACAAGGGAAATGCTTGCAAAATCCTTCTTTTGGGATATTATTGTCCATCCATTTTCGAGGATGCCAAAGAATATGTCAAAAGATGTGATATTTTTCAATGAATGGGAAAGCCTATTCCATGAGATGAGATGCCTTTACAGCCACAGGTACTTGTAGATCCTTTTGAAAAATGGACTACAGATTTTGTTGGACCAATAAATCTTCCATATAAATAAAAAAGGTGCATAATTGTTTACACAGATTATGATACAAAATGGGTAGACACTAAACATATTTTATTTGCAACTGAAAATGGTGTAGCTACATTTCTTTTTGAGGTTATTTTTACTCATTTTGGTGTTCCAAGAGAAACTGTAACAGATCAAGGTACTCAATTCACATCCTAGTTGGTGAAAAGGATCATGGAGAAATATAATATCAAGTAGGGAAAGTATACTCCATATCATCCTAAAATCCAATGGACAAGTGGAATACACCAACAACGTACTTGAACCAATTCTCACCAAGATTGTGCATTTGCATAGGAAGGATTGGGCAGAAAAGCTTCCAGAAGCATGATGGGCATATCGAACCACATGGAGGAACAAATTTGGACATACTCCTTGTGATATTGTCTATGGGAAGCAAGTTTTGCTTCCAATTGAATTCCAAGTGGAGACCTTCAGAACAACAACTAAATTGGGCCTTATTTTATCAAAAGCTAAAAAACAGATATTAACACAATTAAATGAGCTAGATGAGAACTAACAAGATGTTATTCAAAGAACTAGCATAATTTAGCAACAAAGACCAAAGTGATGTGACAAATTTATCAAAGATAAGAATTTCAAGCAAGGTGTCTGGGCTCTTATTTCTTATTCCAAATTCAAATATTTTCAAGGGAAATTTCAAACTCATTGGCATGGTCCTTATGAGATTGATACTATTTTTTATAATGGAGTAGTAAAAATAAAAAAAATTGATGATGAATAGGTTACTTTCCTTTTTAGTTGTCATAGACTAAGGTTTTATCATAAACCACTAACAAAGTAAGATTTTGTCAAATGTTTGCAAGAGAATTCTTAATTCAAGTTGGTCAAGAAAGGAGATTCTTCTCCTCATTCTCCAACTTCATTGTAATTTTTTCCATTATAAATATAAATAATAATAAAAGTATAAACATGAAAACCAACTATGTTGGCATGTTTATACAAAAAATATTAACTAAAATCCAAGACTCTTATTGGTTTAGATTTTCAGGATTCCATTTTATTGTCCCTATTTCTTTCTATCCTTCTTCTTCTAATAAATTTTAGGTGGAAAGCAATACTTCTAAGGAACAGACTTTTTCACTCACCTCCAAAAGAAGTAGCGACAATACAGAGTCTTCTCCTCATAAAAAAAGAAAAATTCAAAGAATGATAAGCAACAATAAAATTTGTATCATTCTACAGTTGAGCTTCGATTTTGCAGCCAAGCCTAAATTCTACATCAACATCAGAAAATTCAAAGAAAAAGAATATCAAGGGAATTAACAAAAGTAAAGGTATGTATGATGTTGAATTATTTTTCATATAAGATTTTAGGTTTTAATTCATGGATGATTTTATCAAAGAAAATTTTGAATCATTAAAAGACATTATAAAACTACTAAACAAAATTACACTCACAATCATAGCTGTTATATCCCATTCCATAATAATTACTCAGTCAGTTAGATCAAACTGATCAAAATCAAATAAATTCCACCGATCTTATGAAATCGGATCTCAGAATCATGGGTAATTATATGGAAGAAATAGTCTGATCATAAAACACATTCTTCCTTGGGCACCTTATTCCACTATCATTTTACTCTATTTCATTTCATTCTGCTCCATTCTAAAACACCTACCATTCAAAATTCTCTCATTCCCTTTTGTATAAATCTTCCATCATCCCTATCGAAAGGAAAAAAACAGGCACCAAAACTTCTTCTCAACATGGGCATTATTGTTTGCTCTGAACCAAATGGAATTAAGTTTCTTCAAGCATACCTAAGAGTAAGAGACAGATTGCAGCAAGTATGATGCCTTAATTTCTTTGAAAATATCGACGAGCATGAGGCAGAGGTTACCAAAGATTTTTCTCGAGCTTTTGATGGGGTTGAGGAAGAAATTAGAGATATCAATCTTATTCTAATAGATTCTATCATGGTAGAAGCTACAGAATTGTCCAGGAAAGGGGAGAATTAGTTGAAGAATAGAAAAATCAAGGAGAATAATTGGATACACTTCCTCAAAGAACCAGGTATGGATATATCCATCTCTAAAAGGGAATCCCAGTTAGAACACTGAAAATAAAATGGATAAATTTATTATTAGTTATTCAAAAAATTTCAACTTTTGAAGGAGGGTTTGGAACTATGTTTTTCTACCATGCCCAACTTTTGATGCATTTTATTGATGGGAATGAAATCAATTTTCCTTACTTTTTTCTTCAAAGTCTTATAAAGATGGTATCTAGTATATAGAGAAAGTCTAGATCGATTGATAATTCTCTTTACCATCATGGACTCATCAAAATCCTTATAGAGGCACATTTAGAAACTAAGGGAGAAAATTGCCAATATTTCCTAGTTCAAAATCATTTTATAGAAATCCAGGAAGAAAAACCTGTAGTAGGGTTATACGAAGTTGATGAAGGTCAGCATCAAACCCAAACCCTAAAAAAGAGAAATTTGAAGAAGAAAGTCAAGAACAGAATGAAGCAAAAGTACCAGAAGTCTTCTTTGGGTTTGATACTCCACTATCCTAGTACTTTGAGAAATGTAAAAAGAAAAATGAAAAATGGAGGCTTAGAAGAAAGAAAACCAACTCAATTTATAAGCTACCTAAATAAAGTGAAAAAACAAAGAAGAGAAAAAAAGAGGTTAGAAAAGAAAAAATTCTAGGCACTAAAAGATCACGGGTAAAATTGGGAAGAAATAGAAGAATTTCAAAAATTTCAAATACACAATGTCTAGAAATGCTTGACCTTGAAGAATAAGGATAGAACAACACCTCACATAGTGATTCTAACAAGAAAAACTCCAGACATTGACCTAGTCTAGCAAGAAACTTATGATTATGTAGAATCCTTGGAAAAACGAGCACAACATAAAGAAAATCTCTCTCAGAATAAAAAGAATGAAATTGGTGAAACTTCTTTGACAAAACAAACTCCAGAACAAGAATACAGTGTTGAAGGTGCTTTGAAAAGGGACATATATGAGCTAAAGGTTCTTAATAAACACCTGACATGGGAAAGGGAAGAAGCAAAGGTATAAAATGAGATACTAAGAACCCAAAATGATAACATAATTATGCATCTCTACCATTGGTATAAGAAAAATAAGAAACTCAAGGCTAACAACAAGTTCCTTAAGAATACAATCAGGTGATTGCAGAGTACTATTATGATGAAGAGACCAAGGGCTATTTTTAGCATTAGGAAAATAAAGAAAAGAACTAATTTAGATGTGCTTGTACATGCTTCAAAAATCATACATTGAAAAAGAACCAATTTTGAATTTTTGGTGCATGAGGACATGCAAAACCTTTGGTGTGGGGGAATGTTGAAGTCTGAAATTGTTTCATTTTTTACTACTTGCTTCCATCTCCTTCACCTTTTTGTCACCATTTTTGTAGCAATATCAAAATTCTCAAGGTCAATTCAAATTATAGAAAGGTATTTATCATCCATGATTAGAATCTATGTTTCTTTATGAATTAGAATGAAATAATTCCTACAATAATAAAATTGTGGACATTCCGCAGCTAATGTTGAATTTTGTAGCCATATCCATGATTAGATAGGTTTTCATGCATCAATAAAGGGATGAATGGTATTTGAAGATGACAAATTTTCATTAGATGGATGACCACCTTCTGGCACGACTTGGAAAACTACAAAGATCAAGAGATCTAAGAGTCAAACTCAAATTCAAACTCTACGTATGAGGGTGCAACGGTCAAGTAAAGGCAATAGGAGATCAAAATGACATCAGGAAAGCATGCAGAAGAATTGTTCAATCACGAGGATATGATCCAAGAAGAATCCCTCATGATTTTATTTTTCAGTATAAAATCATGAGGAGATAAAGTTTTAGTTTAAATCTATTTCCTACATGGAAGAATAACTTCATTTTGTATTGACATAAAACTCTTAAAGTTGTTTAATGAAAACTTGTATAAAATCCATAAGGTGAAACCAAAAGACAATTCAATTATTAAGTTTATTTTGGTTCATTTCCATAATTTTTGATACACTGTTTTGAGTTAATACAGTGCTCTATTTTCAATGCGTGACTAAGAAATCATCTGATCGATAACAGACTTAACCTCATAGGAGTGCCCCCTGTCAAGTTTGTAAGGTTATTTAGTTTTGTTTATGTTTCCATCTACTCATAGTATGATAATTTTCTAAAGTATTTTCTTGATTAGTTTCATCACAATAACGTTTTTCTAGTTTTGGTTTCAGAGTGCTCATAAAAGGAAAATTACCAAAAATATTTAACCTTCATACGCATTTCCTGTCAAGTTTCATTACTCAGTTAATTTCATAGATGGAAAAATAAATTTATTTTAGAGTTGATTACACACATCAGTAATCATTTAGAGTTTCAAGTTCTCATTTGATTTTTATTCCTGTTAGAGTTTGTTTTTGTAATTGTAATTCATTTCTTTTCTTTTCGCAATTAGGAATTAAGTTTTTCTTATGTAGTTTAATTTTATGCAATTAGTGTAGAAGTTCCTTTCAGCAAAATAGTGTTGTAGTGTTTTCAATTTTGCAAGTAGCATTAGAATCATTTTCCTACAATTTTGTTCTAACATTTCCTTTAATGCAAGTAGAAGTAAGTTTTGAATTATGCAATTAAAATAGATTTTCAATTATGTAAGCAATAGATTTCCAAATAGTTATGTAATTGGGTTTTGATATAACTTTGAATAGAAAGAACTTGTGCGTGTTTACTCTCTAAATATCATTCAAACATTTGTCTATACTTAGGATAATTTCATACTTAAAATAATTCAATCCATAGATAGAATTTCTAGCATATATAGTGTAAATACACCTAACAAGTACACAAACCTTGGTTGAAAATTAATGAAGTAATTTAAGAACAAATAAATTATCCAACACATGCATTGGGTCTAGTCGGTGCTATACTTTGTGGCATCATGCATGAAAACTGGGATGATGATTGAGATGATGTCTATGTATTGATATGATTATGTTCATACATGTATTGTGCTAATCTGGTTGATCTTGCAGACGAGATATCCTCCCCTAAACTATACTGATGTATGCTGGTTATATTTATGTTTTGGTTTAGTTGACATGATATACTTGCAGGAAGAAGAATATCAACGATGACTAGAAAAATGGTGGATTATAGTTCATGAGATTATCCCTACATATCAGATGAGCATCATCATGATGAGTACTCCCCTCACATAGAATACACTTTGAGAAGTCTGAAGGAAAAAATAAGGAGTTGCGAAGAGGATAATGAACTAATCATTCAGTCATAAGAGAGACTTTCCAGAGCATAGGAGAAAAAAGTGAAGGCCAATGTAGTTCTTCTTGAAAGCTTGTCAGGCTTACAGAGACATGGATAGCCATGGATCAATTATGGGATGGAGTAAAAGACTAATGGAGCATATGGTAACAGGTCTCATGGTGGGCATAGGTCAGATAGAGATGATACCATTAGAGATGGTAGATTCTTGGATACACCTAATAGACAAGGCAGTGGACATGAGCTTTACTCTAGTTCTAGTTTAGATAGGTACCATGGTCATCATTGTTGTTGGCACCAAAATGGCATCAGGGACAGACCCTGAGTTTAGGCATAAGGGGCCAACAATGGTTTGTTGTAGTCTAGGACAACATTGGCATTTTCACCTTACCTCGAGGGACAAGGAGTCTCACTTGAGGCATGCCACAACTGAAAATAAGAAGGGTTTAGTGTAATGTCAGGGATATCTTAACCATTACCCTATATGTGGCCCAATGGTTATATTTAATCTAACAACATATCAACATGATAATCACTCTAACATGAGAATATATTCACAACATATACAACTTTTAGTGGGTCCATGAATCATAACTAAATACACACATGATACCAAGTAACCAGTCCGATTTCTCTTTATATTAGTCCAACAGAACGTTCAATACACTATACATTCGGCCTCAGCCATAGACAAATACATAAAATACCAGGCTTATAGAATTTCACAACTCCCAATATATCTCAACTCAGGCTTTCCTGTTACTGCTCTGGCCTTCGGTTTTGATACTCTAGTATCTCGCATCCTCCTTGCTACTCACCTTTTACCAAAACTATTCCCACCCTTCTCTTCTTGTGGTCTCCTCCTTTTATATGCTCCTCCATTGTTTTCACTGCCAGTTCTATTCAATTGTCTCTTTCCTCAGCTACCTTTCATCTGCCTTGTCCGCTCGACTGCCCCTGCTTTTTGCTGACACCTTGCTGCAACCGTCCCGCAACTGATTTTTCTTTTTTCCCTTCCGAGTTGTCTTCTCTGTAACTTGACTGTTTCTACCGCCACCTAGTTTCCCTTCTTCATATTGTCAAAATTTTTCAAAATTCAAAATGAAGGCCCCAACCACAGTTCTTTGACTCGACCTCGAGTCAATCTATCTTGAGCATTATGGGTCCTGTTGTTGTTTTATTAGGTACTTCTGTTGGTGGTCACTCTTGTTCTTCCATCATAGGATATACTATATGATTCTTTATTGTGAGGCTTACTGGCCAGTCATGAACTTTATCCATTAGGCCATATCCATCAGTTAGTGATTGTTTCTTAGCTGCTACCACACTAATTTTTTCATCTATTGTCCGGGAATATATCTCCACTGAATCTAGCAATATTGATCTTACTGTCGCTAGTTTTTTATTCATGTCAGTGTTTGTTGCCACCAGACTTGAGCACGCTGCTTGAATGTGGTCGCAAAAATTTTCAATGTGCATGTTGCAATGTCCTTCAGGGCTTCTGTGTTAAAATTTGTTAACATTGGTTAGAGTGACCAAAATGTTTCTGTCACCTGATCTACCTATGCCTGTAGATCTATATTTTCTTCTCTCAGGTGATCTCTTTCCTCTGTAACTTCTTGTAGATACTTCTTCTATTGTTCATGTTCCCAGACTAGGTCATCATGTATCCTTTCAGCTCTTTGCGCATATTTTTAGATGAATGAAAATAGTTGTGTCAATGACTAGTGCTGCAGGGTCTCGATTTTCATTGTGTTACGATCTAGAAAGTTGGCTTGAATGGGTGAGCCACTGGCAATGGATTTTTCAGAGTGGGAGGTGGGAGAGTTTATTGGATATGATGGTGGGTTGAACTAGGGAGTGGAGGGAATGATATTATGGTTGGGGACCAATGGGAAATTTATAGGAAATACTGGCTAGTATTGTTCATTTCTGGCTAACTCTAGAATGGTCATGATTGGTTCTTCCCCCTAGAGTGGTCCCAACCCAAGAAATAACGATACTAGCGAGTCTGTTTAGTTGCCATTTCTATGGTTGGTCCCTCTATGTTATTGTGTTGAGTCTACTTCCATTTCTTTAGTTTCCATCCTTGTACGAGGGGGATGGTTTCCAACAAGGTGGTGAAGGTGGAAGCTATGTGCGGAGAAGGTTCCCACCACTGTGGTGGAATGGCGGATGAATTTTGGGGATTTTCTTCTACAATAGGTGATGTGTATATCAATTGTCTGACCTCATTAGTGAGGTCAACAATGTGAATTACTTCGGTGGTTCTGGGCTTCTTGGTTTCTGAGTTTTTGACAACTCTTTTCTTCCTAAGCTTTGGGATTGTTGGTTGTGATTGAGATTCAAGGCCAATAGTAGGAATTTCCATGGCTAGCGGAGTTGTGATTATTGGAGTAAACATAATAGAACCTTGAAAAAGCATGGGTTGGGTTGTCTCACCGGAAGGTTCACCAAATCTTGCAATTTTCTGCCTTATTGCAAACATTTGTTGTTCCATTTGTAGCACCAACGGTTCCATGTCTTCCTTGGCTTATCTCTTTCTACCACTCTCTCCCGCTTCCCCTGTATGTGACTGTGGCATTAGTCCTTCAAACAAATATAGGTATTTCTGTTCGATGATCTCACATGCAACCCTCGACCATGACCCAATTTCGTTGTGGAGAGGAAAAAACAAAATTTCGGTGACTTCATATTAAAGGTCTCAGGGTGGACACATCAGGGTCTGAGGTACGTGTGTCCATGCGAGACTCCCAACCAAATGTCTTCAGAAAATTCATCTAGAAGTAGTTTGGGTATCCTTTTTGTCAACCTAATTGTGTCCAGCATCAGCTCATACCATTCGGAAAAGGTCATCTCTTTGATCTGCTTGTTGCTTAGGTCTCCTAAAACTCTCCATGGCTCATACCTAAGTGCTATCAGTTGTCCTTATGTAATCTGTAGTATATCCATTCCTCTTGGTGGTTGCCACTTCCACATTACTAAATTCATCAATATGTATCTCAATATGAAATTGGTACTCCTACTTTATATATCCTTACGAACCTCAAAGAGCTCATTCAGTACAAAAGCAAACCAATTGAGCACTTCTCCCTTACAATAGTGCTCTGCAACTGAGGTTGCATCCAGAGTGGACTTGTTTCATGCAAAGTGTCTGATTTTTTTCATGATATTATATAGCAAGCACATTTTATCTCAATTTTGCTAATAATATCAATCTTTTCTCCCCTTCCCCCGCTCTTTCTCCCATATTTTCCATAATAGTCATTCTCTCCTTCCTTTGCTATTTTTATTCCTACTTGGAACATTGCATTTACTGCATTTTCTCCTACCGAAAGTCCTGTGGAATGTTTAATATCATATACGTGAATTGGATACTCCTTATCAAGTCACAACGATCCTCCATGCATTCTACTAGCTGGGAGCTTCGTGCACTGCATCATAGCTAGCTGTGTGCCGAAAAGGTAGACTCTTCAGATTGATTAACGTCGATCCTTGTAGACATCTGAAATATTCTTTGAACCTGATTGTCATCATGCCATCTCCCTTTGGAATTTCCTATGTATACACCTCCCTCTTTAGCACTGGAAATTGGAAGAAATCCATAAGATCATCGTCCACCAAGGCGGATTTATCATATTTTCCATATGGATTTTCCAACAATATAATCCGCTCATCGAGACTGTCTTCTAGAACTGAAATAATTCCTTTTTCCATTTATCTTCGTATCTGGTAGATAATTGTTATTGGAGGCCTCAAACTTCTACCCTTCTATTGTTGTTGTTCTTTAGAGAAAATTTGGAGTTCTTCTGCTACCTGCGTTTGAAATTATGTAGTTTCCTACATCATGCAAATTAAGTAGATTGACTTGACATGACATTTTCTGACTGGACTTGGCAACTAATTGCTACAAAAAATTTCCCCATACAGCTTAACCGTGCTTTGCCGTCGTTGGCTAACTTGGACCTGACATATATGACAGGTAACGGGGAAGGACAAAGTGGGTCGCATGGTTATTAAATTTTTCATAATGGGGTGTATTTATTAGCTCAATTTTGTTCCTAACAGGAAAAATATTTTATAGACCTCTGTTTGATAGTTGTATTATTAGTTACTTATTATGGAAAGGACTAGTGGTACTATGGAAAGACTGACAAAGTGTGTGACCATGAAGACTGACAAAGCATGTGACTATCCCCTGACCACAAATGGGTTGTGATATCATGGCATAGTTGTTTCAACCTTATTGAAAAATATAAAATAATATAAAAGACAGGAAATACAAATAAACTTGGTAATGAACTGACTAGGTATTATTGACTACGACCTACTTTGTCCACTCTTTTCCATGAAACTTTAATTTGATGGTATGGTTGTTGGCTTGTGGAAGGGTTTCAGGCATGCGTCGTTCACCTATCTTGGTAATATTATGTCATCCAGTTGTGTTATTCTTACCACTTCAGAATCTTTGATTTCTGTAACTATAAACGGGACCAACCAGTACATTTTTAATTTTGCAGGGAACTTTTGGAATTTTTGTCGTATAACAACGCATGATCTCTGACTTGGAAATTTTTCTCTCTGATATGTCTGTCATGCCAATATTTCTGCCTCCTTTTCTCTACCGATTGGTGAAACTCAACTAGGAATCTTGATTCATCGAGTTCCATCAGTTGATCCATTCTTTCTTTTAATGTTGCATCATCTGTCATTTTTGCTGCTTGAGAAATAAACATGCTTGGCACTATGAATTCTACTGGGACCACTTCTTCTTTTCCATATACCAGCTGGAATGGCGTTTGTTTATGTATTCTTTTCATTGTCGTTCTGTAGGCCTATAGAGTTTTTGGCACGCGTTCATCCTAGTCGTCCCTGTTAGCTGATGAAAATTTTGTGAGGCCTTTATCCAATATTTTATTAAATGCTTCAACAATTTCGTTGGCCTGTGGGTGATATGGATAATTTTGTGACATTGAATCATAAATTTCTTAAGAAGAGATTCAACAATTTCATTTATGAAATGTGTCCCTTGATCACTTGTCAGGCTTTTTGGACATCCAAACCTTGATATTATGCATTCAAAAATAAATATTACAGCATGTTGGTTGTATAGTCCTCGACTGGTGTTGCTTCTACCCATCGTGTGAGATATTCTGTAGCCATTATGATGTACCTTACATGTGAATGTCATGCTGGTGGTCTTATAAGGCTGATGAATTCTGTTACCCGCTTCTCGAAAATATGCATTATGTGAACTGGGTTTAAAGGTAGTTAATCTCGATGTGATGGCTTTCCAACTCTCTCATAGACATCACAATTTTTAGCATATTCCTTAAAATCCTTGTGGATGGTTGGCCACCATAATACCACATGTAGTATTTTCCTTGTGGTGGCTTTCCCTCTAACATAGCCTCTTGCAACTCCAGTGTGACATTCCCAGAGCACTTCTTGTATTTCATGTTGAAGTATATAACATCTCATAATTTGATCCAGACCCATTTTGTAGAGATGTCTTGTGATTAGCTGGTAATCCACTACCCTTACTATTAGATGTCACTTATGTGTTGACGTATGCCCGTCCGGGCAGTACCCTATTATTAGTAGCCTAGCAATTTCTTCTAAGTAGTCCAGAATTGCCTCTATTTTGAATAATTTTGCATCTAGTAACTGATCATCTAATGACCCTTCATTCTCTCCAATCTTCAATCTTGATAGATGATCTAGCCCCACATTTAGTCTTCTAGGTTTTATGACTACCTTGAACATGAATTCTTGAAAGAGAAATAAGCAACGACATATTCTACCTTCCAATATTGATTTTTTCACCAAATACTTTAGTGTTGAATGGTCTGTGAAGAATATAAATGGTGCTCCTAGCAAGTAATTCCTAAATTTTTGTAGAGAGTAAACCATGGCCAGTGATTCTCTCTCTGTTCTCATATAGATTCTTTTTGAAGTTGATAATTTCCTACTGGAAAAGTACATTGGGTGATTGATATTTCTCTCTCCCAATTGTGCTAGTACTACTCCTAGTGTAATCCATGATGCATCAATATGTACATGAAATTTCTTGTTCTAGTCTGGATATACAGGGATAGGAACACTTACCAATTTCTCTTTCAACTTGTTAAGTGCTGCTTCACAGGCCTCCGACCAAGTGAATGCTTCCATATTTTTTAGTAATTTCTCCATAGGGGCTGTAATTGATGCATAATTCCTGATGAATCATCAATAATACCCTGTATGGCATAGGGAAGACCTTAACTACTTTACATTATGTCGGGGTTCCATGTTAATAATTTATGCAACCTTTGTAGGATCTACACACACTCCATCTTTGCAAACAATGTGGCCTCTCGCAACTCTAGCATGACATTCCCAGAGCACTTCTTGTCTTTCATGTTGAAGTATACAACATCTCATAAGCAGGACCAAGCACAGTGCCTACTCTATGTTGCACGGTTTTTTAGATAGGAGGAAAACACATTATCGATAATTGTCATCTATTGCATAAGTATACACAGACGTCCCAACAATTGTTTTGTAATTTATGCAGGTTGGTAAGCCATGATGAACACTCCTGCATAAGCTACAAACTAATGATGGATCAGACTGAAATGCGAGCCCTCAACCCAAATATAGGAATGGTGCACGCTAGATTTCAGGGGCACGGACGAGGTCGAGGTGGAATGGAACCAGGAAGGGGTTGTGAACAACTAATTTGTTACAATTATGGAGGGCTAGGGCACTATTCCTGTGATTGTACAAACCCGATAAGGACATCATGTTGGTATTGTACTCAGTTTTATCATGAGGTAGAAGACTGCCCTACATTGATAGCAAGGATGCATGAAAAAAGGGTACTCCAGCCTCCTCCGACTCAGAATTTGCAAATGATGAGGTCTGAGCCACACGAAGAAGACCCAAACGTAAACATGATGCTCAGGAGCAGTATGACCACTGGTGATGATAAAGGTAAGTAGTCAGAAGAAAGTGTGTGGGTTTGCAAGGCTCCTACAAAGGAACCTGAATTTGATTTATAACGCGTGAAGGACACATTCATGGAAGCTAAGAACATCTTCGTGGAGGCCTCCACTTCAGGTAGTAAGTATCAGCTAGAACTAGGTATGGATCCGTCAATGCTCACTACCTTTCTGGAGACATGCATGAAACTACTACATGATAGCAAGGCAGTAAAAGGACTATAGGAACTTATCACTAGGTGCGTCGGGTCAGGAGAACCGCGTGTGTTCCAGAAACTTGGAAATAATTCATTGCGCATAGGAAGTGAAATGAGGCTAACTGTGCAAATCGATGAGTATGAAATAGATTAGGTAATCCTAGATCTCAGATTAAATGTGGATGTATTGCCGAAACAAACATGGGAATGCATGGGCAGACTTATGCTACAATGGTCTCCTATTCAGTTGTGAATGGCGAACCAACAAAAGATCTTTCCCATGGGAAGACTGTAAGGGGTAATGGTGGATATTGAAGGTGCAAGCATGTAGGCAGATTTTGAAGTGATAGAGATTGTTTATGACAGTAATCCCTATCCCGCACTACTAGGAATAGACTAGGCCACCAATATGAATAGAGTCATCAATCTGAAGAAGTGCAAAATGATTTTTGAGAAAAAGTCACTACGCATAGTAGTACCACTTTATCCTGTCAAAGGAGCATGATACACTGAACTAGTGAATGACGATGATAGTGATGACAATCTAGATTGCATCTACAAGATAACTGTGCGAGAACAGGATTGGGTGAATCTAGCTACATATGGAAGGATTTCATTGGAGCATGAAAGCTCCTGCACCTCAAATTTAGACGAAGAAGTAGAGCGATGGTAGAATTGGCTGCACGAAGTAACAACGCTTAATTGCAACATGATGGTTAGATCACTGCGCTGTGTGACAACAGAGGCAAGGGATCTGCCTATGTATGATGGGTTGACAATGATGGATGAATTCCTGAACAAATTTGAAATCACAGTACCAGAACAATAGCAGTTTGATGCTTTGAAATGGGCACTATGCACGACACCTGCAAGGTGGTGGGGTATGCATCAGGGACGTTTTGATGAATGGCGTGGATTCAGAAGAATGATACACATACAATTTTGGAAACCACAGATACAACTAGAAGACAAATATGATAGATAGGATGATCCATGTACACGCCTCGCGAAATGGACCAAGGTCTATGAGGAAGAGCCACAGCCTAAATGGGTACATTTATTCTATCATACCCTAGATGTTATACCCATAAATTGGTATACTGAGACGGAGCTCTGCCATGGTATGAGCGAATGGGATTTCTTGCGCGAGGGATTTCTGTTAACTTTCACGTTTGAAGATCATTGGTGGGATACTGTTGACACTGCGCTACAGGAATTAAAAGAAACTATATTCAAAATACCTCAGGACCCAATGGAAGTACTTCAGCCAGAATGGGTGACATAGCTGACCTGCGCGCTAGAGTGTTACAACATAATATTGAGGAAGATGATGAGGACCCACGAAATATTAACATTCCAAAAATGGAAGGTTGTCGTGAGATTCAAGGACCATCAATTCAGGATCCCGACATCATTGCACTGCTAAAGACAAAGTAGGTAAACATTGGAATGGAGGTGATGCCAAAGTATGCAATGCTTGGGGACTATTGGGATGATGCCATGATGGACAAGGTCACTGAGTTACTCCGCGGATACCACGATTTATTCCCGACCAAAATTATGGACTTAAAAGGGATCATTGGCGACTTAGGGATGATGAAGATCACCCTGAAACCCAACGTGAAGCCAGTTAAGTATTAACCTTACCACTTGAATCCGAAATATAAAGAAAAGGTCCACGAAGAATTAGACAAAATGCTCGTAGCCAGAATTATTGAGCCATTGGAAGAATTCAATTGGGTGAGTCCTATGGTAGTACACGAGAAAAAGGAGAAGGGTGAAATAAGAATATGTGTGGACCTTAGGAAGTTGAATGACACCTGTGTACACAATCCATTCCTGACACCATTCACAGATGAAGTACTGGAAAATTTTTGCAGTCAGGAAGCATATTCATTCACGGATGGATTCTCAGGGTACCATAAGATCAAGATCGCGCTGAAAGACAGGAGCAAAATGACCTTTGCAACATAATGGGGCTACTTTCAATACACTATTATGCCGTTTGGACTGAAGAATGCACCAGCCATCTTTTTGCGCTTTGTTGTGGTTGCGTTCAAAGAATACATCCACAAGTTGTTGGAGGTATATTTGGATGATTGGACTATCTTTGGACTAGTTAAGCACCATGTATCAAGCTTACGCTTGGTGCTAGATACTTGCCGCCGACACCAGATTGCGCTAAACCTTAAGAAGTGCACATTCCTTGTTCCCTTTGGAAACCTAGTGGGACATGTGGTCTGTAAACAAGGACTGATGGTGGATCCTACGAAGATTTTTGCTATCCTAAATTTGGAAGCACCACAAAGTGTTAAACAACTGCGCACTACTTTGTGACACACACGATATTATAGGAATTTCATCAAAATTTGTGCCCAAATAACAACATCGATGGAAAAGCTATTGAAAAATGATGTTACATATTGTTGGAATTATGATTGCATGAAGAGTTTGGATGTCCTTAAGGGGAAACTAGCCTCCACTCCAATCCTGGTCTTCCCAAAATGGGATGTGGAATTTCATGTACATGTTGATGCATCGTGTAATGCACTAGGAGCAGTACTTACATAGGAGGGTGCGAAGGGAGTGGATCACCCAATTGCATTTGCAAGTTGGAGCTTGTCCAAAGCAAAAAAGAACTATTCCACCACCGAGTGCGAGGGGTTAGCGATGTTGTACGCGCTCCAAAAATACCAACACTATTTACTTGGAGGACATTTCAAGATGTATACCGACCATTCCACATTGAAATACTTGCTGAATAAGCCTATGTTAGGGGGGTGGATATGCATATGGCTCTTACTATTCCAAGAATATGATTTTGAGGTCATAGTCAAGCTGGGACACCTAAACACAAGACTAGATCACTTGTCACGAATTGAGAGAGGTGAGGAACCCACGAATTTGGAGGAGGGACTACCTGATGGACAACTCTTTGTGGTGTGCGTCGTGGACGAATACTTTGAAGATATAATCCATTTTCTAACAATAGGGACTACGCCAAATGAATACTCAGTACAACAGAAAAAGGAATTGGTGGTGCACATGGCAGACTTTTTTGTCATCGCGGGGCACCTATAAAAAATGGGCAATGATGAGATATTGCGAAGATACATACTTGAATTTGTACAAGGTCAAATCCTCGTGGAAGCACATCGAGGTGCTTGTTATAGGACAAATTGATCTCCTAAACAACTTAGAGGAGAAAGACAAGATGACTAAAAGAATGACCATAGTTGCAGGCCCAGAATCCACATTAACCCTCTCTGTACACTGACAACCTTCTTTATAAAGCTTGTTTACAAGCATAAAGGAGCGTTAATCAACCCGCTAACTCTTGTTGTTAGACCAGGGGGAGAATTAGTGAACTTTAGTGATGCTCAAGTGGTTATGCCAATGAATCTGCCATTAAATATCTAGATATTATTTCCCTAAATTTGTGCAAGAAAAGCAGGGAAACTCCAAAAATCAAGATATTTGGAGAAATTCTATTCCATAAACATAGGCAAATGGGAAAAAGCTAATAAATGAGGCAGGTTCATGGTTTTTAGCCAAATTAACTACAGGTGGAGTTGGGCAGCCCTAAATCAATTGCTATATAAGCAACGAGAGGGCCATTGCACAAGAGTCAGAGTATTTAGAAGGATAGTACATGGTGTTGTTGTGATAATGTCATATTCTTGAAGGAGCTAGTTGAAAGAAGGAGAGAGAGAGAGAGAAAGAAGGAATAAGGAAGGTTGATACAACAAGGTTGTTGTAATCACTCTTTTGAATATAGAACTGGTGACTCTGCCAGGGACTATACATTTAGTTCCTGGTTATTCAGACTCCTCGCAGTGTTAGAAAATTATATATTATGGAGAAATGGGACACATAAAATATTGTAGAAATATAAACATAGAAAACACATAAAACAAGAGAGACACAGATATATGTGGTTCACCCAGTTTAGGCTACGTCCACCCCAAACAACCATCCCTTCCTGTGTATTATCCAGCAAAATGAAGAGACACAACCTACAGTAGATCCACTGTAATATCCTTTATTTTCTCTCATAGTCTCACCTCTCTGTTTCTCACTTAGAGAATACACATACATTACACAGACTTAATACAATGCCCTCATACAAAGAGAGGGGTTGCCTTCTAGGGCAAAAAATCCTAAACTAAACATAAGTTCTATTGTCAGATCATCTGCCTATGAATAGCCCAGATTGACTAGAAATTATTATACTTTTACAAGGAAATTTTACATTTGTTTTTAGCTTCGAGGGCGTTGCCC
>APFE031341334.1:14054-58810 GCA_000404065.3 Pinus taeda
ATCTTAGATTCTGTTGCTTTTTGTGCAAGTGACACTTGTTGCACTTGTTCTTGTAATTTTGATATATCATATAGCATTACTTATTCTTCTTCATGAGTCATGCTAGAGCTTCCAAGCTCCTTACTAGGCGTTTGCATTTTCTTTCCTTGGGGCATCAGTTACCGATAATAACGCTCTATTATGCCCTTTGAATTACTTCAAAATAAATTTTCAAACCAAGCTTAAGCAAAAATTTAAGAAAATCTACACACCTTTTTTCACTTTGTAGGAGCTTGATATTGCCTCTGATGTATCTCTGTACTTTCCGATCATCTAGTTCTAAATTTGTGATCTATAGTAGCCCTTTGTGTGCTATTTCTAATGCCACAAGTCTGACCCAAATTGGTTTCTCCAAGGAAGGTTATGTGAAATCTCCCACAGTGACTTGATTATAGACTAGTTCAGTAGAGCGAACTTGTACGACGTTCCACGAGTCACTGTTTCGATCTTTGGATCTGAAAAATGCATACACGAAACTATAGTCCGTCCTATTTCTACACCATCTTACAAAATTTCAATCTGATCCCCAGAGAGAAAGTTATGATGAGTTTCCCCAGGTCACCTGTTTCGAATGTAATTCAGGAGTCTGCAAAAAGACCAACTTCCTCAGATCATATCTCCGCAAATATCACGTGAAAAAATCTGAAATTCAGACCCAAGGTTCAGCGCGATTTCTTCTCAAATGGGTTTTCTTTGTGACTTCTGAAACATCACAGAAACCAAGTTATAGTGAAAATTCCACGATGACCTATTTGGAGCAGCGAAACCCTAGAGTCCAAAGCTCTGATACCAACTGTTATGAAACGAGCTCAAGAAAAGATAGAAAAGATAGATCAACGCCTTAGAATTCAGCCTCTTCGAGGGGGAAACCTCCTTTACATTACATAAATGAACAATTCTTGGATGATTCAAATGACAAACCTTCTTTCTATATATAGGAGTCTAAGGAGTCACAATATAAACCAGCCGACCTAACAATAATAATATAAAGCCACAAAAATAAAAATAGAGGGATTCTATGGGGCACAGTAATAACAATATGAGGGAAATAGGGGCACAACACTATTAATAAGGGGTATAACTACAATAGTAATGGGGTAATCACTAGTATTATAGGGACCCAACACATTATGTTGCACACTTCATCCCACAAGTGCATTGGTAGGCCTTGGTCATTTAACATCGTCGTTGTTTCTCCCAAAATACTTTTGTTCTTCCTCTCAGCGACCCCATTATGTTGTGGGTTATGGGGTGTTTTTAACTCCCGTCGAATGCCTTCCTTTACATAGAAATTTTTAAACTTATTGAACACATACTCACCTTTGTTATCACTCCTCAGAGCCTTCACTTTCTTTCCAATTTCTTTCTCAACAAGTGCTTTATATTCAACAAATTTGGATAATGTGTAGTCTTTCTTCTACATGAAATAGATCCAACACTTCCATGAGAAATCATCTAAAAATATAACACAATACCTATGCTTGGTAGTGGAGGTTGTTGATAAATCTCCCACCACATTAGAATGGATCATTTCAAGGACTGCATGTGCCTTATTGTCCCAATTATTGAAGGTGGATTTTTTGTACTTCCCCACCATACGCCCTTTGCATGTATCTCACAGATCTAGTTCTCCTTTGGGGAGGCCTGTAGAAATATGTTGCATGATCTTCAAAGAGCCATGATGTAGATGGCTAAGTCTTCTATGCCATAATTCGTCAACATCTTGGCTCTACACCTTCTCTGCTTTTGTGCTTAATGATGCATAATCTTCCACATCTAATTTGTAGAGGTTCTTCACTCAAACCCTGATTTGCTTCACTTTTCCCATGGGGACGTGTCTTAGGAAATCCTTTCTGTTGCTTAATATCACATTGTAGCCACGATATTTCAACAAATCTATGGAAACTAGATTCTTCTTCAGACCCAACATGACTTCATGACAATGAAAGCACTTTATTTTGGGAGAGTATTTCTTCTTTCCACCTTGACTTGAATTTGCTTTCAATTGGGATATATTCCATTTTCCTTTCTTTGCCTTTCGATCCTTGGCATAGCTATCCTCATCCTCACCCTTGGATGAGGTCCCATCTCTAGTGTTTTGCCTTATCTCCTCCTACACCAAATCAGACCACAAGTGTTCCCAATTTGGTAGTTTCTCCCTCCCATTCGTTGAATCTTGGTAGTTTTACCAACTCTTCAGAACGCCTAGAAGTGATAGGATCACCAAATCATCCTCTGCTACAGTAACACCAACTTGAGCAAGTTCATAACGACAATGTGTGAACCTACTTAGGTACTATGGAATGGTCTCGTTCCTCTGCATGTTAATATTTCGATGCTTGTCCTTGAGTGCCAATTTCCTGTGGTCAATAATATTCTAGAGCAAACATGTCAGTGCTTTTCACAATTCATGCGGAATCTATTTCCCATGTATATTAGAGACAATATGGTCTCGTACTCCCTCCAATATGATACTCCTCTCCTTAGCAACACACTTCTTCCATTTTGTTGGATCCTTTGCATCAGATGATGTTAGTTTCATAATATCATTATCGATGAATTCCTTAAACCCATTATCCTCTAGTATTGCCTCCATGTGGACCTTCCATGCAACATCATTCAAGCTTCCCTCAAGAACATAATCGAGCCTTAGTCCATTGAAATCCATCTTCTCAGTCTTGAAGAAAGCTTGCAACACTGATCTTCAAATTCGAACCTCCTGCGATGACAACTTTGAAATATCTATTGTATAATTATTCTAGATCCAATACCATGTAGAAATTAATGTGTAGATTCAATATTTCTCATGAAATTTGCTAAATCACAAGACTTGAATCTAATCTACTGGTCTGTGGAAGTTAATTTTTCATCTAAAACAAGAATCATAGACATTCAAAAGGAAACATCACCAATGCAAAAATATTATCTATGGGAGAGAAACTGCTAAAAACCCCTTACTATCTATATTTCATTAATCATAGAATAGAGAAGAAATATAATGTTTTCTCAAGCCTAATAACACCATGCAAGTTTATAGTCTATCCCTCTGCATGACTGATTGAACCTGCCCCAACACTTAGCCAAATTCAAGCCTTCCCAAGCTCCTATTTCCTTGTGTTGTTCCCTTGGGAAATTGCCCCTATTTTTTAGGAATTTCAAACCAACGAATGTTGCGATAGCCTTAGGTCAATCTCTGACTGCATGCATCACCTGTACACATGGGAATATGCTCCGACAGATAATACATTGCCTTGTAATCTCCATCTCAACTAGGTAACTCAACTTCTCTACATGAAACAATTATTTGGGGTTGATTTGATCAGTTAATTGGTTGATCACTAAGTGTGGTTGAAGTTCCATTTCCATAAATTGACCTCCATTATTTCTTCTGATAGTTAGAACTAGTTAAACTAAGAATAACTCAAATTAACTTAAATGGATTGCTACAAATTAGCATTCATTCATGTATAATTCAACTCAAGCTTCCCCAACTTGAATTTATTGAGTTAACTAAGTGACAAGTGCCATGTCACCTTATTTAGCTACCTCCAAGAATTATGCTGAAATAGAAATTCGAATTTTAATCTAGTTTGACCACGACAAAGTTAGAACTAGATTTTCTTGTTGCATTTTCAACAACATTTCCATAATTTTCTTGATTAATGAGATGAACTTTTTCTGGTTAGCTGCCATGTGCCTAGAACATCCACTATCTAAAAACCACTAAATTTCATTGTTATGAGCATACATAACTAGCGACATTTGTCAAGGGTAGATTCTTCAACCTTCTTTCTTCGGAATCTCTCTCTTGGCTTCAGTGGACAATTTTTTGCTTCATGGCATAGATTGTTGCATGCATTATAAATTTTACATTGAAAGAGGAGCAATGGAATTATAAGTTATGATTTGGTTATGTGAAGACTTATTTTGGTAATTATCCCTTAACGCCTTGTAGTGTTTTTCTTGATAACCAATCTTTTTGCAAAATAAACAATGACCAAGAAAAATAGTTTGATATATATTATAAATATACTTCTCCTGATGAGACATTCCTTTCAGGGATAGACTACTTCTGATTCCTTGGATGAACTTTGTTTCCTGTAGGATTATTGTGATGAGATCTTTTAAAGACATCAACAAAACTTCTAGGTTTTTATTCATGATGAACACTGGTATCTCCCTTTGAATGTGAAGATTTGCCTATGAAGCCAATTCCATATTTGTCATGTCGTGGTATTTGGGAGCTGAGAATAACATCCAATATTTGAGAACTCCTGAAATTCTTGTTGGATTTTTCCAACTTCCTTTTTAAAGACACTACTTCGACTTCCAATTTTTCACAAATTTCTTCATTTTCCTTTAGTTTATTGTTCAAGACTTCTTCTGTTCTCTTAGCTTCTTCTTTCTTGGTTTTGAGAGAGATGATTTCCTGAGATAATTTTCCATTATTTTCCTCGAGTCTATCATTTTCCTCTAAGGTACTAATCAATAGTTCATCTGTACTTCCTTATTATTCTTTTGGATTATTTTTTTTCATTTGTGAAGGCCATGGAAATTATTTCTTTGCTTCCATCATATTCTTCTTCATCAGAGTCATCATTGTCTTGCTTGGAGAAGAAATTGTTTCTTTCTGAGACTCTCTTCTTGAATTCTCTTTTCTTGGGTTCGTTTTCATCACCATTATCATCCTTTAAATGACACTTGGTTGGATAATTTCCTATTTTACCACATCTAAAACAAATGAGAGGTAACTTACCTTTGAGTTTATATCCTTTCTTCAACCTTCTGAGAAATTGTATCATTCCAGTATCATAATCATCGTTGGTGCAATCACAATTCTTCCCCTTTCTAGATTTCTTTGATGCCTTGAATTCAACTTCCTTCTAAGTTGGATTTCCTGACCTCATCTCATATTCTATGTGGATTCCATGAAGCTCATGAATTGATAAGTTATTCAAATATTTTAGTTCTTCTATCGCACAAAATTTAGCATCAAAATGATCTAGAAGAGATCCTAAAACTTTTTGGACAATCATATTTTCCTTAACATCTTCACCTAACCCTCCAAGAGAATTGACTACTTCATCTACTTGGAGGAAGTAAGAAACAATATATTCTTCATCATTCATCTCAAGACTTCCAAACTACCTTCTAAAATTTTGAAGCTTTTCCTTTTTGACCTTGTCATCTCCTTCATAGGTACTGACAAGATTGCCCCACATTTCTTTTGATGATTCACAATTCTTAACCTTGGTGAATTCTGAGTCTAACATACCACTTGTTATAGAATTCAAAGCCTTGGAATTTTCTACATATGCCTTTTTCTATCTTGGTTTTTTGGTAGAGGAGATGGAATTTTGTATCCATTTGTAACTGATTTCCATACTTCAACTCTAAGGGAGACCAAATAGTACTCTGTCATAATTTTCCAAAATGTAAAATTTGTTCTATCAAAGTGGGGACCATTAAGTGCTTCCTTGCTAGCCGTTTTAGTTCAAAAATTCCTTCTTCTTTTTGTTAGATTGATCTTGAAGAAGTTGGATTTGATTCCAATTATCGGAAATACTAATGGGGGGGTAGGGGGGTTGAATAAGTATTTCTTTCAATTGTTTATTAGCCAGATCATATTTTTCTTAATTAGAAGCATAATTTATTCCAAAACAAAAGAAATTAAATAAGAATAACATATAAATATTGTACAAATGATGACGACACCATTCCTGAAATTTTGGCTCCAAGTTTTATTAATACTTCAATTCTACAACGTGCCAACCTTGAATGACAACACCAACCCTATGAGGCTCTAATATTTGCAAAACACTTCAATATAACTCAACCACTGATTAAAAAACTTTACCAAGATAGATCTAAAGTATTGCTTCAAGGTGTGTTCCAAAATATCTTCAAAGGCTTTTCCAAAGACTCTTCATGGTCTTCTACAAAATCAATTCAAAGGTTTCTCAAAGGAATCTTCAAGTTCTACTACAAAATTGCTTCAAAGGCTACTCCAAAGGCTCTCCAAGGTCTAGTCTAAAACCAATTCAAAAGATACTCCAAAAAATATCTTCAAATCTACTTCAAATATGGTCTCAAGACCCTCAAATATAATCAAATCAAGCTCCAAAATAATAACCAATGAGGCCGAAATATGAGTCAATAAGAGGTTGAAAACAAGGATCAAATAAGGCCGAAATTTATGCCAATACAAGTCCAAGTTCTCCAAGAATAGGTTTTATTTTTTTCCAAAAGGGGGGTCGACTCTGCTCCTTACCACAAGATTGAAATATGTTACAGTGGAGTTGACTTTTGCACCTTTCCATAGGCATAAATTCAGTCATAGTGTGGGGCAAGTTCTACACCTTGCCACTAGCCCAAATTCAATCACAAGGGGGACGATTTCTATGCCTTGCCATGGGCCTGAGTTTATTCACAAGGGGGTTTATTTGTGCTCCACACTTGGGCTAGGGTTAGAGCTACAAAAAGGTTGAGTTCTTAACAATAGATAGCTCCAAAGATGCTCCAGATAACCCACCAATAACCCTTGACATCAATAACAATTATTTTCTCAACAAAAAATTCAATTACTTCCTACTTCTTTATAAACAAGATATTTCAATATACACATTAAGTAAAATATTTCAATGTTATCTATGTATATATCATATAAAACAATTGGAAATGAAAAAAGTATATTATAATTAAAACAATTTATTAATGCATTGTTCAAAATGAAGATGTTAAATTCCTTCCATGTTCTCCTTGTAGTAGACATGTGACACATCCATACATATAGAATCACCATAGGTCCATCTTAACTTTGGATCTCCCAAATAATGAGAGGGATCAAATCTCTCGAGATGCAAACATTTCTTCAAATTTTGCATTTCTAGACAATATTTGCACCTCAAGAGATTTGATCCTTCTTTCAAATTTTGCATTTCTAGACAATATTTGCACCTCAAGAGATTTTATCCTTCTTGGTGCTTGATATATCAGGGGCTAAGGTGGATCTATGTTGGTGCAATATCAACCATGGTCAACCATAGTTGACAAACATTAATGTAGCATTATTGTAACAATGACCAGCATTAGTGTAACATGAATACATTGTTACATTAATGATTGACAATGGCGAACCCTCCTCTACCACGGTCAACTTTGTCAACCTTGTCAACCCTCTTCAACCATCATTAAACATCAACAACCCTCAATATCCATGGTTAACCGTTGCCAACTATTGACAATCATTTTCAACCTCTTCAATCATAGTCAACCATCATCAACCATCAAAAGCCCTCACCAACCACAGTTAACCATTTTCAACGCTCGTCAATCATTTTTTAACCATAATGAGATGATGTTGACCATAGCCATCCATGGTCTACTAATCCGCCCTACTCACATGGGTTGTCAACTATCACAACCACTTTATTGAGTACATCAATCCATGTCATTTTCTACTTTTAATATGCCAATTAGCGTCATTATAAGTGGAAATGATGTCTATCAATTTATATCAACCATTTTATTAATATAGTTATTATCGTAGATATATTTTCACCTAAATTTAATTAATAATAACTTAATAAAACTCCACTCTTTATAAATCACCCATTAATGGTTGCAAATGATTTAATTAACCTTACATAACTATTGGCATTATAATTAACAACTAAATAATAATAATATATTATAAAATAACAATTTACAAGTGACATAGGACTTAAAACTTCAAACTCAAGTTAAACAGGTTGTGACAAATGTACCATGTTCAATGGAGATAAGCCCACCAACTTCCCTACAAGTGCGTCTAAAAGGCCCATGCCCATTCAAATCATTGTGTTAGTTGTTTTAAGTAAAATCCACATTCATTAACAAGAATTACAACCTTCTTTGCCAAAGGACCCAGAGATAAACCTAAAACCTTCTCCGTACATTAAATTGTCCATTGTATGGGTTCAAGCAAAAATTAAAAATCCATAGCACTCCATAAGCAAATTCAAACAACTTTGCTAGACCACTTTGAAATTTTGAACACAAAACCTTTGCGCTTATCTTCTATTTGGAATCTGGAAAATAAACCTTTTTACAAGGATCATTCATTTAATACTATATTTCATGGATAACTGAAACTTTACTGGTCAAACTACTCATGAAACTCCATTTTTCCCGAGATTGATTGTGGCTAATGAATTCAGCTATTCATTAATTAAACGATACTTAAATTTGACCTCCAACCTTGCCCATTGCTTCATGGCATTTCATCCTTTATCTATTTATTGACGTCATGGAAAACAACAGCCAACATTCGTCTTCTGGCTTGCAACTTATCAGAGAGGTGCCACCGACTTATCAAAGTTTCGCCACAGGATTGCCCGTTCAACCTCTCGGTATCATCTTACTCCATTTGTAACAGAAAATCCCTTAATGGCTCCCACCGATAGAAATCGTAGCAACCGGGTAGTGGACGAGGATGTGAAGGACGCCAAAGAGGTGAATTACAGAGGCGTGAGAAAGAGACCCTGGGGTAAATATGGTGCTGAAATCAGAGATCCCTCCATTAAAAGACGCAGGTGGCTGGGTACCTTCGACACTGCGGAGGAAGCAGCTAGAGCATATGACAATGCCACCAGAAATATAAAAGGGGTCAAAGCGAAGACCAACTTCCCAGCTCCCTAACTCCCTCTAAACAACGTCGACATACAAGGATGCAGCCCCGCAGCCACTATCGCTCTGCCTCCCTCTCTGCCTGTTAATCACGCCAATAACAAGAATGGGCGTTCTGCTAATATCTCTGAACAAATAACACCCTGGACGCACTTTTATATGAATAACAGATTGGAAAGGAAAATAGTGAACAAACACAGCATGAGTACTCCATGGAGTACTGGACATATTGGTATTTCCAATATCATTCCCACCAATCTTATAGACTTCGCTATCCTTCTGCAGCAGCAGCAACAGCCGCGGCCGATGGTGATGCCCTTGTGTGGTAAAATTGTGGGGACTCACACGATAAATAAACCCAATGGCAATGACTGGGTAAGAGCAGGTGCAACCAAGAATAAACTTCCTACAACCAACTCAAAGACTACTACTTGTGATTTATATTCCTTCTCAGTAGTATTGGACAGTCAACTCTCCCCAGATGATCTTGTTATACAGGAAAAAGTGACTCCGAAATCATTTGATTTGAATTTTCCAGCTCCAGGGGAAGAAGACGACAAAGATGAGCATTAAACCCCCTCTCTCACTGTCTCTCTTGGATTGGATTTTCACATAATCTCCTCGAGGGTACCAAAGGATTGGCATGAACAGGAAGATTGATGGATGGGGTTCATCATTCTATGAACGGATACCGATGAGATCTAATTTTGTTGTTATTCTTTTTGTATTTTGCTATACAGACTTTCTTCTCAGCTTTTGTTTTAGATTTTGGGAACCTACCTCTGTTGTTGTTAGTATATATTCATTCATATTCATTATCAGTGTTTATTCATTCATTTAAGTTATTTTTGCAAGATTCAGTGGACTTGCTTTCCTATATTTTTCATTCATTTTATTTATTCATTTGGTTTTTTCTGCAAATCTTAGCCTGTACAAAATTAGTGTAATAAAAAAACAATATCATTTAATTTAAAACATACTACATCAATGAGTAGATTGTACAAATCTATTCCTAACAAGAAAATTGTTATTAATCAATATAAAACCCTAATAAGATTATCTTTATGGTTCCATATTTAGTTAATTTATTGTGGTTATAATTATTTTAAGTTAATAACAAACTAACTTGCTATATATGTATGTATTTCATCCTTTTGTTTCACCTTTTGTTCTCTTTCGTGCAGTTTTTCATTTTTCTCTTTTGCAGTTTATTATTGGACTGTCTATGTGTTTTTGATTTTAGGAACTTTCTCACCTCACCCTTGGTAAAGTGTTCCAGGGTAGAATTAAAGAAATGAAAAAAGAAAAAAATTGATATTTTTTTCAAGTTCTTAAATTTTGGAATAGATATCATTGCAAGTTCTTAAAATTTAGTTTATTTTAATAGTTGTTTTCTCTTTTCTACCACTTGGCACCCACTTGACTTAGTAATCTACTATTTTTCTTGGAAACTAAGGAAACTTGCCTACATGGCCTACCCCGTATGAGTAATTATTTTCCCAAGAGGTAAAATCGATATAATTACTATGTATAAATAAAATTGGTTTCATCTTTTATTTGTGAGAAATAGTGAAATAATTAAAGTAAATACTTAATTTAAGTTGGTGGGCTCTACATTTTAATATATATTTTTATTTTAAAATATAATATAATATATGTAAAGTTAATGTAAACATTTTGACTAGACAAAAATAAAAATAAAATATGGTAGAGATGTGTAACTTAATGTAACTTAATATAATGCAAACATTTTAATTTGGCTAAAATAAAGTAAAAATAACCTTATAAAAATTAATAAAAAATGCAAAAATGACCCATGGTATTCATGTGGAATGGAACATATTAAAATGGAAAATTAAACTAGCCTAGATCCATCTTAATTTGATGTTATGTTGATATACATAATTAGCTATAGAAAATGATGTCATTAAATCCATGTATCCTATAAAGGTTAAATGTTTTTGTGGATATGTTGTACTTGGCATTTTCCCTATGTCTTTTTGTATGTTTTGGTTAAATGTTTTTGTGGATATGTTGCACTTTGCATTTGCCCTATGTCTTTTTGTATGTTTTCTTTCTATAGTTGAATGGATACCAAATGTGAATATATGGGTAAAAGCTCTAGAGCTTCTTCGAGGCTATTGGGTAATTCATGAAGGTGTTTTTAAGAAGTGCAAGGTTAAACATGATTGCACAAAGTAGGGAACACTAATTTCTTATTCATCCTAATGGCTTCTTTGTTAATCATTTTAATATAATATATGTAATATATTCTCTTAAATTATGTGTAATAATTCTCTATAGAAATAGAGTTATGATAGATTGAGGATGGTAAGTTTAGAAATGAATAAACATAACTATGAAATTGAGTTGAGGTGAGGGGCGAAGGTGGGAGAAATATTAGGTAAAATGTGATTATTACATTTTATTTAATGTTTGTGCCTATCTTCATCTACTTTTTACTAGCTTGCCACAAATATTGGGTAAAATATAATACTATAATATTATATTTTACCCAATATTTCCCCTCAATTTTTACATTTTTTATTGTAATTTTTCTTTATATTTGAAGCTTAAAAGTAAATAAACTCAACTATAGAATTAAGTGAGGGGAAATATTGAGTAAAATGTAATATTTAAGTTGGGGGTGATGGGAAATATTAGATAAAATGTAATTACGCCGTAAGGCGTTTCCTTCTGGAAAGAACTCCCCTGGCTGTTACGCTGGCACAATCTGCACCTTACAATTGATTGTTAGACGATTAACACATTTTACACCGTTGGATCTGGACCGAACTGACTCCTTAGTTTATCCCTGGCCACTGCTAGGGAAACGCCCGTATAAACCTTCCCAAATCCCCTGGCGTAATACATTATCGTACCTAAATCCACTGGTGGCGATGCGGAGTTCTTAAATCTTTTCTCTGTATTTCGTTTTTTTAAGAAACACAGGGCAAACGCCAGCGAGAAGAAAACCAAATCTGCCACTGTAATGCCTGGTATGAGCCCTACGCCTGGTTCTGCTCTGAGTATTTTAATGGATTTTGGTACACCCATTCTGTACATTTAGATAGGATTGTTTTGCACTGGGGATTCAAGCTAGGTTTGTGGATCATCCTATTTTTCTTACAGATCATGGTTGCCGCTGTTGGAAGTTTTATGGGTGCTCAGGGGACTTCGTTCTTGAGAAACGGAGAGAAGAAAAGTGATGGCCTCTGTTGGTCTGATGGAGGTGTTTTCTTGATTTGGGCAGGCGATGTGCTATCTGGAACATCATCAAATGGCGTGCATCATGCTGGTATACTTGAAGAATGGTTTGGATTTCATTGGTGGAATGGACGTGTTCGGATCCTAGTTCTCACCATAGTCCTTATTTTAGCTCCGTTGGTGTCTTTCAAGAGAGTGGGTAAGTCTGCTTTGCATCCTAATAAGCATTTTTTTAGCACTGATTTTCAGATATATCATATTTCATTTGGGCCTTTTCACAGCTATCAGGGATTTAAATGTCTAGAGTCTTTCAAGAGAGTGGGTAAGTCTGCTTTGCTCATCCTGATAAGCATTTTTTAGCACTGATTTTGAGATATATCATATTTCATTTGGGCCTTTTCACAGCTATCAGGGATTTAAATGTCTAGAAACTGTTGTAATTATATGAGGGGATTCAACATATCTTTAAAAAGTCTTTTTATTTGATTACAAAATCATGTACTCGGAACAAATTATTTCTTTCTCCTCTGTTATTTGTTTCCTGCTTCTGATGGTTTTTGAAAAAATCTCACTCCCTTTGTTGTTAGAACAACCGATCATAATCAATATTTTCTGTTTGAGGAGACCAATTTGTTGCAAGATTACGGAAAGGGATGCAACATAAGGTGAATTACCAGTTTATCACTGCTTTTATTCAATGATATTTCCCAAGTTGAATCTTGGTAAATATGTGATAGTTTTCACTGTGGTACCAGTTATTGTGACTGCTTACATCTTTCATTACAATGGTATGGATTATTCTCCTCCATCTCTGGTCCTGCAGTGTAGTATCTTAGAGTTCATTAGTTGAATTTGCATTTAAAATTATGTTATAATGAATTGTGATGTCTTTGTGCCTTGCAGTTCATTCCATATACAATGAACTTGAGGACCCTTCAGAAATGCAGCCCATTGTTTGCACATCATTGGTGTTGTGCTCAATAGTATACATAAGCACAAGCTTTTTTGGCTTTCTTCTATTTGGAGACCAGACCATGGATGACGTCCTCGCCAATTTTGACACCAACTTGGGAGTTCCCTACTGTGTTGTGCTGAATGACATTGTTCGTGTGATTTATGTTGTACGCCTGATGCTGGTCTCTCCTCTCATTTTTTTTTCCCCGAGACTTAATCTTGATGGGCTTGTGTTTCCAGCAAAAAGCATCTTGTTTTGGATAATAAGAGGTTCATTTTGATCACTGCTGGGTTAATTGGAATCATTTTCCTTGGGGCATCATTCATACCAAGTATGTGGGATGCATTTCAATTCACAGGGGCCACAGCAGCAGTTTGTATTGGGTCCATCTTCCCAGCTTCCATTGCTCTCAGGTAGAAAAAAAGTTGTTTTTCATTTCTGGTTTCGTCTTTCACATTGCTTGTATGTAACTTCTAACCTCAATTATTTTTTAATTGCAGAGACACCCATGGAATCTCAACCAGGAAGGACATATTCATCACATTGCTCATGATTTTTTTGGCAGTAGTTTCAACTTCTATTGCTATAGTGAGTGAGATTAATTCTTTGTTCAACAAGAAGGAGGAAGGCCCTCCACGATCTTGAGAATGATTTTTTATGAGGAGTAGGTGGTGCACATACATATAAAGATTATTTGGAACAGAACCAACAAAAGAACGTTGAGTTGGGAATTTGCTTGTAGACTTGTGAAGAGTGGATAAACTTGTGTAAAGCGTTGTATCATCCTGCCATGGGTGTTTCTAGCAAAAAGCATCTTGTTTTGGATAATAAGAGGTTCATTTTGATCACTGCTGGGTTAATTGGAATCGTTTTCCTTGGGGCATCATTCATACCAACTATATGGGATGCATTTCAATTCACAAGGGCCACAGCAGCAGTTTGTATTGGGTTCATCTTCCCAGCTTCCATTGCTCTCAGGTAGAAAAAAAGTTGCTTTTCATTTCTGGTTTCGTCTTTCACATTGCTTGTATGTAACTTCTAACTTCAATTATATTTTAATTTCAGAGACACCCATGGAATCTCAACCAGGAAGGACATATTCATCGCATTGCTCATGATTTTTCTGGCAGTAGTTTCAACTTCTATTGCTATAGTGAGTGACATTAATTCTTTGTTCAACAAGAAGGAGGAAGGCCCTCCACGATCTTGAGAATGATTTTTTATGAGGAGCAGGTGGTGCACACACATATAAAGATTATTTGGAACAGAACCGACAAAAGAACGCTGATTTGGGAATTTCCTTGTAGAATAGTGAAGAGTGGATAAACTTGTGTAAAGCCTTGTATTATCCTGTCATGGTTGCTCGGCCTTCTAGTTAAAGATACTACTGTATTTGTAGTTGTAAACATTGAAAAGGAATATAGTTGATCTCGCATCAATGATTGAGCGATTCAACTAATCATCCATGAATAGTTGAGAGCCTGTCAAGCAGAAGATTGTAAGGTCTGGTTTCTGTTAATAATACTCAACCTCGCATAAGTTTGAGGTGCACCAAAATGCATCCCACTGTGTGTGATGATTCCATTGCTCTTCAATAACTTCTCACAATCTTCATCCTCCTTTCCTTCACATATTAGCCCTGCAAAAGCTGCAACTTCTCACAATCTTCATCCTCCTTTCCTTCACATTTTAGCCCTACAAAAGCTGCATTGATATAGACGGCCAGAGTAAGAGTAATTAGAACATTTTGCCAAGTATTTTCATTTCAACCATTTAAAAGTAGAGACATAAACTCAGTTCCACCATTCATTGATGTCTCTACTTCAAAAAACAAATAGACCCATTTGAAATATACATACCTTACAGCTATCAGGGATTTACATGTCTAGAAACTGTTGTAATTATATGAGGGGATTCAACATATCTTGGGAATGTCACATACTGATGGCATCTGCTTAACAATTTGTCTGACTTTTCATGTTGCCCTGTTAGAAATGGCATATGGAATATACATTCAAGGATGTGGATCATGGGTTATTCCTTAGGAGTTGTGATGTTCAAATCTTGATGCCTATATTGATGTGTTCATTTCCATGAATTTGTAGTTTCTTTGAAATTCACTTCTACATTATCAGTTGCACTTGTTGTTTCGTTTGTTGTGATTACGGCTGGTATTGTGATTGTAAATTTGTTCAGTGGCATCGTCAAAGCACCAAGATTGTTACCAGATATTGTGGATTTTACTTCGTTCTTGAAGCTTTTCATTGTGGTACCAATTATTGTGACTACTTACATCTGTCATTACAATGGTATGAATTATTTTCCTCCATCTCTGGCCCTGCAGTGTAGTATCTTAGAGTTCATTATTTGAATTGTGATGTCTTTGCTCCATACAGTTCATTCCATATACAATGAACTTGAGGACCCTTCATAAATGCATCCCATTGTTCGCACATCATTGGCATTTTGCTCAATTGTATACACAAGTATGAGCCTTTTTGGCTTTCTTCTATTTGGAGACCAGACCATGGATGATGTCCTGGCCAATTTTGACACCAACTTGCGAGTTCCCTACAGTCTTGTGCTAAATGACATTGTTCGTGTGACCTATGTTGTACATCTGATGACGGTCTTTCCTCTCATTTTTTTTGCCCTAAGACTTAATCTTCATGGGCTTGTCTTTCTAGCGAAAAAGCATCTTGTTTTGGATAATAAGTGGTTCATTTTGATCACTGTTGGGTTAATTGGAATCGTTTTCCTT
The DNA here is from genome assembly GCA_000404065.3 of Pinus taeda. Taxonomy (NCBI): domain Eukaryota; kingdom Viridiplantae; phylum Streptophyta; class Pinopsida; order Pinales; family Pinaceae; genus Pinus; species Pinus taeda. The sequence continues at coordinate 29,684 of APFE031341334.1, forward strand.
AGGGCGTCATTCATACCAAGTATCTGGGATGCATTTCAATTCACAGGGGCCACAACAGCAGATTGTATTGGGTTCATCTTCCCAGCTTCCATTTCTCTAAGGTAGAAAAAAAGTTGTTTTTCATTTCCGGTTTCGTCTTTTCACCTTGCTTGTATGTAACTTCTAACCTCAATTATCTTTTAATTGTAGAGACACCCATGGAATCTCAACCAGGAAGGACATATTCATCGCATTGTTCATGATTTTTCTGGCAGTACTTTCAAGTTCAATTATCTTTTAATTTCTTTGTTCAACAAAAAGGAGGAAGGCCCTCCACAATCTTGAGAATGATTTTTTATGAGGAGCAGGTGGTGCAGATACATATAAAGATTATTTGGAACAGGACCGAGAAAAGAACGCTAATTTGGGAATTTGCTTGTAGAATTGTGAAGAGTGGATAAACTTGTGTAAAGCCTTGTATCATCCTGCCATGGTTGCTCGGCCTTCTAGTTAAAGATACTACTGTATTTGTAGTTGTAAACATTGAAAAGAAATATAGTTGATCTCGCATCAATGATTGAGCGATTCAACTAATCATCCATGAATAGTTGAGAGCCTGTCAAGCAGAAGATTGAAGGTCTAGTTTCTGTCAATAATACTCAACCTCACATAAGTTTGAGGTGCACCAAAATGCATCCCACTGCGTGTGACGATTCCATTGCTCTTTAGTAACTTATCACAATCTTCAACTTCCTTTCCTTCACATTTTAGCCCTGCAAGAGCTGCATTGATACAGACGACCAGAGTAAGAGTAATTAGTCCATTTTGCCAAGTATTTTCATTTCAACCATTTAAAGTAGAGACATCAACTCAGTTCCACCATTCATTGATGTCTCTACTTCAACAGACAGATAGACCCATTTGAAATATACATACCTTACAGCTATCAGGGATTTAAATGTCTAGAAACTGTTGTAATTATATGAGGGGATTCAACATATCTTGGGAATGTCACATACTGATGGCATCTGCTTAATGATTTGTCTGATTTTTCATGTTGCCCTGTTAGAAATGGAATATGGCATATACATTCAAGGATGTGGATCATGGGTTATTCCTTAGGAGTTGTGATGTTCAAATCTTGATGCCTATATTGATGTGTTCATTTCCATGAATTTGCAGATTCTTTGAAATTCACTTCTGCATTATCAATTGCACTTGCTGTTGTATTTGTTGTGATTACGGCTGGTATTGCGATTGTAAAGTTGTTTAGTGGCACTATCAAAGCACCAAGATTGTTACCGGATATTGTGGATTTTACTCCGTTCTTGAAGCTTTTCACTGTGGTACCAGTTACTGTGACTCCTTACATATGTCATTACAATGGTATGGATTATTTTCCTCCATCTCTAGTCCTGCAGTGTAGTATCTTACAGTTCATTAGTTGAATTTGCATTTAAAATTGTTATAATGAATTGTTATATCTTTGCGCCATGCAGTTCACTCCATATACAATGAACTTGAAGACCCTTTAGAAATGTAGCCCATTGTTCGCACATCATTGGCACTGTGCTCAATTGTATACATAAGTACATGCTTTTTTGGCTTTCTTCTATTTGGAGACCAGACCATGGATGATGTCCTGGCCAATTTTGACACCAACTTGGGATTTCCCTACAGTGTTGTGCTGAATGACATTGTTCATGTGACCTATGTTGTACATCTGATGCTAGTCTTTCCTCTCATTTTTTTTCCCTGAGACTTAATCTTGATGGGCTTGTCTTTCCAGTGAAAAAGCATCTTGTTTTGGATAATAAGAGGTTCACTTTGATCACTGTTGGGTTAATTGGAATCGTTTTCATTGGGGCATCATTCATACCAAGCATCTGGGATGCATTCTAATTCCCAGGGGCCACAGCAGCGGTTTGTATTGGGTTATCTTCCCAGCTTCCATTGCTCTCAGGTAAAAAAAAAATTGTTTTTCATTTCTGATTTTGTCTTCCACCTTGCTTTCATGTAACTTTTAACCTCAATTATTTTTTAATTGCAGAGACACCCATGGAATCTCAACTAGGAAGGACATATTTATCGCATTGTTCATGATTTTTCTGGCAGTAGTTTCAAGTTCAATTGCTATCAGTGAGCAACATTAATTCTTTGTTCAACAAAAAGGAGGAAGGCCCTCCACGATCTTGAGAATGATTTTTTATGAGGACCAGGTGGTGCACATACATATAATGGTTATTTGGAACAGAACCGAGAAAAGAACGCTGATTTGGGAATTTTCTTGTAGAATTGTGAAGAGTGGATAAAATTTTGTAAAGCCTTGTATCATCCTGCCATGGTCGCTCGGCCTTCTAGTTAAAGATACTACTGTATTTGTAGCTGTAAACATTGAAAAGGAATATAGTTGATCTCACATCAATGATTGAGCGATTCAACTTATCATCCATGAATAGTTGAGATCCTGTCAAGCAGAAGATTAAAGGTCTGGTTTCTGTCAATAATACTCAACCTCACATAAGTTTGAGGTGCACCAAAATGCATCCCACTGCGTGTGACGATTCCATTGCTCTTTAGTAACTTATCACAATCTTCATCTTCCTTTCCTTCACATTTTAGCCCTGCAAGAGCTGCATTGATACAGACGACCAGAGTAAGAGTAATTAGTCCATTTTGCCAAGTATTTTCATTTCAACCATTTAAAGTAGAGACATCAACTCAGTTCCACCATTCATTGATGTCTCTACTTCAACAGACAGATAGACCCATTCGAAATATACATACCTTACATGACATGCATAAGTAACAGTCAAACTCCAAGCCATTGAGTACACACACGCACACAAAAACAAGCATACACATACAGACCCAGAGAAACAGAGTTCAAGGTTTGCCAACATTCAAGTTACAAGTGAGAAAGAAGAGGTAGCACAGCAAATTGCATATAATTGTAAAAGAATCAACATTACTTACCCAATCCAACTTCCTGCATGACCTGTACTTTTAGATACTGTGAACATCATAAGATCTTGATCTATAGGAGCAGTGATAGGGGTGTAATGTGGCCAGTAATAGGCTAAATCCTAGAGAAAAGTGGCTGTTGGGTTTAAGCAAGCTAGTAATGGAAGAGAATAACAAAACTAAAAAGTTGTGAGGTAAGAGACAAATGAATGTTAAAAAAAATAGAACTAATACAAAACTAACTGACCTAAAAGAAATTCAGTGAAATCTTAGTGGGAATGCTAAGATCCATGGATTAGATTTGATGAAGTCTTTTTATTGAAATAAGGGTTCCAAATAAATTCAAAATTGAAATAGGGAGACTGAGGAGAGATTGCCAATCTAGATCTAGGTGGGAAGGTATACTCCAGAGGAAGCAAATCTGAACTTCATTAAAAAAAAAGTAGTGAGTGATCCAATTAGCTTAGAAATAAATAAAATTTAATGAAGAAACAAGTCTAAATCAATACTCTGAAAAAAATGATGTATTTCTGATCCTCTCAACAAACGAACCTAATTGACAAATGCAACAACCTGAAAAGAAATTAAACCAAAATCAAATGATAATTAGAGAATACAATTACATTAAGGGAAAATGGCTTTGTTGCAGTGGCCAAATCTGGGTTTAATTTTTTTTTTATCTCAGGTAAGTAACAGATTATTTCTCTAAGAAACATTATGGTTTCATTGACAACAAAAAGAGGTTGGTGGAGAAATGTATTATTTACCAATAAACAAGAAACGTGTACAGAATCACATTATTGGTAACTTAACAACCAGGTTGATGCAATGAAATTATATTGAGATCCATGTTTGATATCCAGCACTCATATCGCCTCATTTTTGGTGAGTTCTGTTTTTCCACGAGTCAAAAGTTCCACTCTTTTTTATTCTTTATTTGAAAAGAGATAATCAGCTAAAACTCCAAAAATAAATTCCACGGGAAAATTTCACCTCCAATAAACAGAACTCTGACTTCCGTCATAATTCAAACTAGATTTAAGGCCAAATTTACGCAGGAAAATAGGGCAGTTTGAATACTATTTATCCTGAGCTCAACACACTTTTCCTTGACTTATAACTACCCACTGAATCTATTTAAATATGTAGAGGTGGCTTGTGTGTGGTAAGAAATATGAAGAAACATGACATTGGATTATTTAGAAAAGATCTGTAAGGCAATCGAGGAAGAAACATGACATCGGATTTGTCTAAAGAAGATATGTTCGACGCTTATGTAAGACTAAAGAGGTGGCCTGTCTGTAGGGAAATCTGATTAGATTCAAAGCATTGTGATCAGACTGGATCTTATTATCCATCCACAGTTTTAAAGTTTGAAAGTTTGAATTGGTTAATATGTAGATATGCATGGCTTAATCTTTCAGACACTATTCACAAGATTTAGAGAGATAAAATTCCGAGATTTATGAAAAGCAAACCCATGAAATCATTTGCCAAAGATTTTTCCATTAATCAAGAACATGATATTGGAAGGCTCGAAGACGATATTAGAATACAATTTAGCAAAAAAAGCATGACATTGATTATATCCAGAGAAGATATGTCCAACAATTTGGGAAGAAACATGAGATTGGATTCGTTTGGAAAAGATCTGTCCAACAATTCAAGCCCCAGGGGAAAAACAAGATAACTAAGATGTTTCAAGAAGATAAAACGCCAGTAGAGAAAGATGTCATCAGACATAGGTTCGAGTCAAGTAGAAAGGAGAGTAGATGTGGTGAACAACATCAACCAATGTGCCCCCTCACAATGTAAAAGCCGAAGAATCAACTAAGAGGCCAGAAATGATACCGAGGTAAGTGAACAGATTAATTATGCTACTTTGCTATTTGAAGTTAGAATGTAGATGCTATTTGAATAGAATTTATAGAGTTTTAATAGCTTTTTATTTATACACTTTATAGTAGTGCTTTTCCTTTTCTTCTTAGCTATCTGAATTTTGTTATTTATATTTTTATAAGTTGAAGGTTGAGTCTAGGTTGGGTTGGTTTCATGTCAGGTTCAGCTTTATGTTGAATGGAAGAATAATCTATTCAATTGTGTGATGTTGTCATTGAAAGTATCTAATGCTTGATCAAGTCTGCATGTTCCATAGGAGAGTTTCAATTCTCAACTCTTCACCAAGAAATGTAAACCTAGAGCCTGATAAAGATTAAAACCTACAAACAAACAAAGATATTTTTCACATTTAAATATGTCCTGTGTTTTAAATTCACATAGACATGGTGAAGTTTTCCTTCTATTTGTATATTTTTCAACATCACTTGATAGTCAAGTAATGCTAGGGAAAATAGAAAACCATTAATCAGCATTAGAAAACCATTAATCAACATTTGTAAAAGTCAGTCTGCAATAAAATAACATGGTGGTTCCATGAAGATAATGAATGAGGGAACTAAACAATTGTTTAGACAAGTCAGTGCAGCTTGACAAAATGACTCTCCCTACCCTTGAATGTGGCAAAAGATTGTATATTTTTCAACATCACCTGATAGTCACATGATGTTCTGGAAAATAGAATACCATTAATCAACATTTGTAAAAGTCAAAGCCTACAATAAAAGAACAGGGTGATTCCATGAAAATAATGAATAAGGGAATTAAAAATTTGTCTAGACAATTGAATGCAGCTTGATAAAATGACTTTCCTTGTTCTTGATTGTGGAATAAGACACCATAATCAAATTCACCATGAAGTCACTGTTCTCTTCAAATACACTTAAAAATGTCTATTATCTGACGAAACTAGTGATGTGGATGGATTAGAGTACATGCATCACTTCAGAGCAACAGTGTAGCAATCCTCATTTCATACTTCAGAAGATAACTACTCTCTGTCATCTCTTTCACTCTTCTGCCACAAGATTAATCTTGTGAATAAACATCTCTATATAACATGAGAGGATTAACCTTATAAACAATAAACATCTCTGTATAATACAAGATATCACATAGTAATTATAAAGGGTTTGCTTTATCTACCTTCCTTAAACTGTCTTTGATTGAATCTACTGAACCTCCCTAAAGTTTAATCCGATCTTCAGCGTGTGAAGCCTGCAATTTATGGGTAGAACCAGCGATATACTAAATTATGAAACCCGGGAAGAATGCTAGTAAAGAGTAGATTTGGAATTACAGGTAAATAACTCTCTGTCCCAGTTAGTCCTATACGTGATAACCATAAGAATTAGAGGTTGTAGTACTGTTCCTCCAATCATGCCACCCAAAAATACCTATATACTCACTAGGGATGGGCATTGCCTTCGAGGTCGACATCAATCTCATAGAATCACAATATAAATAAAAAAGGGATGGGATTCTTCAAAACATGAACAGGAAGGCCTAAATCCCAGCAGCTCAACTAGAATACATTTCTCTTTGCCTCCTCAAGTCCATAATGAAGGTTTCCCAGCACCCTGTAATGACATAATTCTCTCACATAAACAAAATCCAGTATCAAAATGCAGTTTAGGATATCAATTGGAATATTTTGGCAGTACGAAACATTCCCCAAAAAACTCTAATTTACTTGAATGAAAACAAGAGCACAAAATCTAGTTTGCCTAATGAGAACAGACATAAATGGCCAAAAATGGCTTGCAAGGTCAGTACAGACAGCTAATATAACACTGGTGAAGGCTAGAAGCTAATAAAGTCCCACCATGTTTTACATAACCAAATGCCATTCCATTGCTTATGAATGTGTGCCAGCCCAAGAAATACCAATTGGGGTCACGTGCACAATAGACAACCTTAACATAATAGATACCTGGATTCCTACTAGTTGCTAATTAGCCAAAGACATTCAAATTAAATGGTAATAATGGCTATAGATAATGTTAAATGCCGACGCGTTACGCCGCCATTGGAAGCGGTTAGCCCGAGTCTGCTAAACCTTAAGAGCATATCAATTGAAGCATCTGTCAAGAAGAAAACGAAGATAATGAGGAGACTGTCGAGGATCAATCCCAAGACATTCATAGTAGCAGGCAGAGCCATTATCTCCGCTCCCACCACCATAGTGGATAGATTGAACACCGTACCAGAGAAGGAGGCACCATTGAATCCTTCATGCACACCATCTTCGCCATCCTAGTGCTTCTTGGGCAACAGGGGCCTGGTTTCACTCACCAAAGGCTTCTGCTTCCAGGATCTCCTCTCCGACGAGGCTATAATCGTCATTGTTTAGACAAAACCAGGGTCGAAAATATTCGCGTGTAATTGAATTTTTGAGATGGAGAGGGTAAACGTTTGGACTGGTTAGAGGGAAGAATTTGAGATGTTCCAACAATTTTTCCAAGAGGAATTTGTCAAATAGATGGCATGCAACTTCTATTAACAAATTCGATGGCGCAGGATTATCCAACTCCGCCACTGCTATTTATTTCCAATGCAGAGCCCGGGAGTAAGTTTTCCGCCTTGTTCTGGTGACTTGGTGAGCTGCAGGGGAGTGTCGGGTCGAATTGGTCAGGGAGCAGCTCGCTATTAAACAAGATAGCTTCTATATCTTAAATGGCTAAACAAGATTTGTTAGACCTGTGGATTTTAATATATGAAACCATTTATACTTATGTTCCCTGACTAATTGGCTCTCTTATGCAACAATGTTCTTGGATCATATGCCCATTTCATATGGAACCTCTACTAAGTGGTTTCAGTTAATGGGGTATTGATTTCAGTGTTCAATATATTTTTATTCTTTATCAAAGTATTTTTTTGTTCTATTTTCTTTTTTCAATTTATGCCTTACGGCGTTTCCTTTGCAACATCTGGTGCAAATTCTAGTTATATTTATTCTCTCTACATCTAACATTTGGAGTTGTATTACAAATTTAATGATTGCTTATTGTTGAAGCTAATTAAGGGAATTGAATGGAAAAAGGAATTCAAACCCTCTTCAACTGAAATCATGAACCTATCTTCGTCACTTTGTTGCTTAAAACTTTTAATATTTATGGCTATAAACCAACTTATTTCGGAGCCTTCTTATTTTCCTTTAAAAGATATGTTCGAAATTGGATGATGGATGTGATGTCTAGGTGGCATGATAAGGGCAACAATTTGAGTGAATATGGATTCAAATCTGATAGAAAAATTATATTGCATATCTAATCATGTATTTGATGCATTTAAGTTGAAAAAACATCATCGTTGCGTTTAAGAATTAATTTATATTTGCATGTTCATGCTAATGCATTGATCATGTAAGAATTGAATCTTTGGAACTCATTGTGCAATAATGTTCCAATAGTGTGCATGAATTCATTGAATTCTACATGTGAGTAATCTTTCATGCATGACTTGAATAGGAGCATTGGACATATTCCATTGATCATTGTTATATTCAAAGTTTCATATCAGATGGTATGTGCATTAATATATGATAAAACACAGAAGATTACATTTTATGTAAATGGAAGAAAACCAATTAGGATTCAAATGAGATCTCCTCCATGTAGATATTAATATGGCCTACATCCTGAAAAGGGATATGGAATGAACAATTTTTTTATTTTGCTTTTTTTTTTCACGTTGATTAAGAAATATTGCATATTTTGTTTATCTGAAGAAGTATAGTTATGGCAAAAATGCATAATCCTATAGAGTGAAAATGGTTGACTAATGTTAATCGATATTCAACATGTCCAATGTGAAAGATGTTTATATGCTTCTGTTGTTGATTAATGTTCTACAAATTCATGGTCACAAGGCCAACGTGTCTCTCTTGATGCCCAATTGGGCTTAAAAATAACGAGTTATGGGTTGCAACATAATATTCTATTGAATGAGTAAAAGTTAATTTTTGTCATATGCATGTGCTGCTCAATGCCTAGTTTCAAGTTTGAAAATCTAGGGACTACAAAATGGGGTGCTAATCTACTAGTAGCTATAGCATGTTGTTCCTAAGCATGTGCAAAAACCTAGAAATGCCATTCTTATCAGAATTCTTAAAATGAATACATGGTTAGTACATAACTAAGTAAAAGTATGGGTATTGGATTAAAAATTTGATAAAATTTATGATATAGCCATCGCATTGTTGTACCCATATCAAAATCAAATTATGAGTTGCATGGGTTCTAATTAAGGAAATAACTTAAGGACATAAAGCTATGCTTAAAAGATCCTAAGAAAGGATGAGATATGAAAGACAGGTCTCTATGTATAGTATGAAACTAAGTATCTCAAAATTGTCTTTCAATTTAATATTGCTATGTTGATCAGTGCACATGCAGGTAAGGATGTATTTCAATTTGGATATGGTTTTCCAATGGATGAAGCATTTTAATAAGAAAACATTCCAATTACACATTATTTGTGGAAACAAAAGCTTATCGCGCTATGATGCATAGTTAATTAAGCATGCATAGGTTGGAACCTATGGTTTCCGGGTGAGTAAAGCAATGTCGTAGCTGCGATATGCAAGAGGCATAAAGTACATTCCAATCTAGCCTAAACCAGGGTCAAGATTATGAAGAGTGTGCATAAATGTAATACAACATAATGTATACATATTAAAGAAGACATCATGCATTAAGAATGGTACAATTTTAATAAGAAGGTCAAGGTGACTGACCCAAAAATAACTCTGGTGTAAATACATAACGGGAAGTAGAAAGAGAACAAGACATAAAAACCAAATCAATAACAAAAAGGGTGCAAATGGTGCTTAAAAATTTAAACGGTGCGAAATTGTGAATATTGTAAATTTCATTTGTAACTCATATATTGGAAATGTATGCATGTGCGTACTGTTTATTCAATGGGGCTTAGACCTACACTAAATTGTAATCATATGACATGAATTGTTTAAGTGTGGAGTATTTGTTGAGTACAAAACAATTGTTTTGGTTCTTGGTTAAATACAAGCTAAGATTAAACAAAATCTTTAGATAGAAATTACATTAAACACAAGCTAATATTAAACAAGCTAAGATGTTTATTAGACTTTAAATATCTATGATAGACTAAGTATCATAATCAATAGCATGCTTTATGATTACGCGGAAGTCATATTTCGTTGTTGTTAAAACTTTGTACACGTGATATTAATGGTTCCTTTCCCATTTATGCCTCCTCTAGTGGGACACTGATTAGTTCTCCTCGGCTCCAATCATGAAAGCATCAATTCAAAAAAATTAATTTATGGAAGTTGACTACCTACACATTCGTGTCATTCCTTTGTTCAGTGAATCTTTGGTTAATGGAGATAGATCTTTGGTGGTTGTCTATCTCATTTTAGAGTCGGTACCTTGCCTATATATTGAATACCTGGCCTCCCCACAATGCAATTGAGTTCCGGGATCACGCTGGTTTAGTTGTAGGATCTTCTTTCAATTCATGTTAGCTTCATTGGCTACCTATATTTGGCTCTGTAATGGCCAATTCTCACATCCCCCCTAATAACAATGAGGTATTATGGTGTTAGACACGCTAGTGGGCGCAACACATGCATTACTTGTCTCCATCTCCAAGATGATATGGACAAATCAATTGATGACCTCAAGGAGGAAATATGTGTTATTGGATAACGTTTAGTGGCTATAGAGATCACTGGGTTTGGTATTCCATCGAATATTGTGGATGTAGAAGCCATCAGTGTTGTGGTCGAAGGGAAGAGAGCTCGCTCACATACGGGCGACGACACTAATGGGATGAATTGAAGTTATCTTTGATGGTTTGTTTTAGTGCTGTCATGTTTTGAATACATATTTTCCTATGATAAAAAGTAAATTTTGTTAAATTTTGGGATTTTTTTGTAAGATTTATAATGTGAACGTCTTTAGGATAATTTGGAACTTCAATCACAGAGTCTACAACTTCCTTGAATACTCTCTTGTCTACAAAAAAGGGTTTGTCTTAAAAAAATCCATGTAAAGCTTGTGATCCCTAACCTAGGTTTGTTAATATTGAGCCCTTAACCATTATGTTTAAAAAAATGAACTCTTTAAATTACTTAGGCAGATGTTGCTAAAAGAGCGGGATCAAAATAAACTAACACATAAAGTGTGAGAAAGAGAGAGAATTACTACAGTAAGAAAGAGATAGAAAAACTAAAATAGTTCATATGAAATTAAAATTCCCACTATTTTTTTTAATAAAAATCTCTAATTTTAAAATCAAAATTAACATTTTTAAAATTAAAATTCATATTTTTTTATTTCTAAACTATTTAAAATTCGTACATTAAAACACTTAAGTTACTATTTTGTTTTAATATTCAAAAAATGTTTTCACATTAATATTTATTTCCTTCTAAGCAGCTCTTTTTCTATCATCATTCATAAGTCCTGATGATGGATCCCAGTTGAGGTTTGAAACGTTGGCATAAAAATGTTCATACTGTGGGTTCTCCGGTAACTGATTCAAAAGATACAAACCACAGAGCTCTTAAATCCAAAATTAAAATTAATATGTCATAAAATAATTTGAGAATTATTAAATTATTTAGTAGACTTCTATTCTAATACATTCCAAAATAAATAAATAAATCAAGCTAAATATACACCAAATTTATATAAATAAGTCAAGCTGTTATAGAAGTTTTGAAAATTATCAAATCATAACGTTAATACTTATTAGTCGTCGGTTAAATTTTTTTCAAATACATTTTATATTTAGTGCACTTGCAACGACACATTAAATCTACATAATCCTTTTAGGTTATGCAGAAATTCCAACTGTCACATAATTACTATTCAAATTTGCAAATTGATTAGGTTTTAGTTACTTTCGAACTTGGGCTTTTATCGAAGTTGATCCAAAAAAGTGTTTGTTTAATAAGTAGTACACCTGGTTCCTAATAACTTCACGTTATTTATATCTTCACAACTGCGATTATACAGCTCTCTGCATCTAATGTCCCGTTCGAGATTCGAGAACGCTGTACCGATGAAACTTATCCTCTCGGATCCAATGGTGAATTTAGAGTACATATCAAATCGGACAAAACTTTACAGGACCACGATTTAAGATGATATGTCCAACTGATAAGATGATCGAATGTCTCACTTTGGGCAGAAGTTTCTGTTTATGTTTTCAAAGTTAATATATCGTGAGGCTTCAAAGTTATTCGACCATAAATAAATGGTTTTCCTAAATTTTATTTCATAATGGGAAAGCAGTTTATTGAAGGATTATCAAGGGATTTTTCAAAAGTGGGAGATCTTTTTGTTGGAGATTTTAAAGTGATTTTTTTTAAAGATAATTAAGAAAAGGGTTTTTAAGAGAATTGAGGGCTTTTGAAAGCACGTTCGATTGTAGAAGATTTTGGTTGGTCGAGTACTATAGTATTTTGGCTTTGGAAAAAAAAATTCGAGTGAAGATGGTGTGATGGTGTCTTATGGGGTGTGTATTGGAAATCAATTTTTTTTTGTGGTGGTGATATGGAGAGTTACTTCATGCGATAAGGAAAGCAACTATAATATATAAAAAAATAATAGTAACGGGTCGTAAAGTGGAATTTAAGCAAATTAATAAAATTAAATAAAAAGAAGAGGCAAAGATCATTGTCATGTTTAGAGAGGTTATGACCACAACTATGGAACTGAGTAGTGTACCGAAAGACGAAAGAGAAATCGAGGCTGATTGGTATAGCCTGAATCTACTACCGCCTCCTATGTTTACTGGTAAGCATTTGATTTCTGGGTTGTCAAAATGAAAACTTTTCTTCGAGGTAAACAATTAATTGAGAAGCTATGTGATCCTTTAGTATTGGATTTTATAAAACTTGCATCGGATGAGATTTTTTTTTTCATTGTAGCAAAAGCTACATTTTCCAAGGAAATGTGGAAGATCCTTGAAGAAGAATATGGTGCAAGGAGGAGTGTCATGCAACAACATGTTATGTCATACGCAAAGAAGTCTGCAATACCAGTAGAAAAGAGCAAAGACATTGATGGATCCTACTATATATCCACACAGGTTAAATATGAAAAAAAAACAACAAAGATTGCACATAAAGAAGTTGAAGTCTTTGTGTGTGAAGCAATGAAAGTTCATATAAATTCTCAAGAACTCCACTATAACTTCGATGGTCAAGATGATGATTAATCCAACTATGAAGAAACACATGTTGATGATGACGAAAAGGTGAGATGTGCATTGGTTAATCCAACTGCAGCTCATGAATTTGGTGAAGTTGAAATTTTTAATGAACAAATTAAATCTTGAATATTCCACAATAGAGTGGATGAAAATTATGTTGAAGTTCACTTTGATGAAGATAATTTAACTAGTGATGAGAGGCTTCATATGATGTAATAGAAAGAACACATTGATCTGTTGTTGTTTGGTGAGAGAAGTCCACTTGTTTCTAGAAGCCAAGTTGAAGACAACCTGTTTGTAGCATTAGAGGTTTGTAAAGGAGTAGAAGAGAAGGTAGAGAAGGAAGAGGAAGAAACGAAATCTCTCATGCGTAATGAATATATTTATAACATTGATTTTGAGTGTGCAGAAAACAATAGTACTTGATGATGAAAGTGAAGAGAGATATATGGACGTTTCTGAAGACAAAAATGGAAACATTCAAACAATAGTTCAACAACATAGATAAGAAGAGATAAGATTCCGATAGAAAGAAATATGAAAAAAAGAAGATGGGGAATATAAATCCAAAGAAGCAGAGAGCGGAAGACAATTTGAAGATGAATAATTGTGACAGTAGTCCATGAGTGAAAGAATTGTTAAAGAGGAAGTTGTAAAAGACAAGATCAAATTATTTTTCAGAACAAATTCCAGACATATCAAAGAAATATTGCAACAACAATAATTGAAGAAATATGGAGTGAATGACAAGAAAATACAACAAAGAATGAAGCAGTTTTGTGGGTATAGAATTTGGAAGAAACAAAAAAGGAAAATTCAGTAGTGTAAAATTTTTGAGTCATTGTAAGCCTAGTTGCGACTTAGACTAGCAAACATGTTTAAGTTAAGATTGAGTCAATTTATATTGTAAGTCTATGAGGCATAGTTGATTTATGTTGAGTCATGTTTGAGTTGTTTGTGGGTATAGAATTTGGAAGAAACAAAAAAGGAAAATTCAATAGCGTAAAATTTTTGAGTCATTGTAAGCCTAGTTGAGAATTAGACTAGCAACCATGTTTAAGTTAAGATTGAGTCAATTTATATTCTAAGTCTATGAGATATAGTTTATTTATGTTGAGTCATGTTTGAGTTGGGTTGATTCATACAATTGTAATTAAGGAGGGGTGTTGGAAATAGTAATTACTCCCACATGCAATACAATCTATATTATGACACTGAGTTAACTCATTTGAATATGAGTTAGTTCAAATTTAGCCTTATATTTGAAAAAGTCAAATTTTATGTGTGTTTTCAGGTTGAACTGAAGTTTAATTGAGCCTGTCCAACGAATGCAAGATTGGTTACAATATCTGGTTCTAATAAAAAAACATGCATAAACACTACCCACCATTTCTATTGAATTTTAGTGCAGACAAATTCTCAGTATGTGGCATGGCATGTTAATAGCGAGAAAACCGCAGAATCATTTATCTAGCTTTTTTATCTTTCTTTGTTTTCGCTATGGAAAATATAATTTTTAATGAGAATGAAATATATATTTTTAATTAAATTGTTGTTATTAATTGCTTAAATTGTAAAATTTTAATAATATCGATAAATTTAGCTATGCGGAAATATTGGACACTCACATATGTCTCAATTCAAAATTCAAAATTCAAATTTACAATTTCTATACATTTCTACCTAACATAGAGCAACTTAACAAAAAAATATAACAGATCTGGCGAAATGGCAAGTGAGGATAACAAATCTCTTCCCCTCATAGAGGCACAACCTGAACCTTCGACACAACTGAGGAGGCAGGCATGGCTTACGAGAAAGCCTCCCGGTTGCCGATGATTGATTTTAGGGCCCGTACCAACTTCAGTTATGCTGACTTTTGTTGTAGAAATCGTAACAGATTTAGCGTTTCAGCGAAATTCCACATTATAGAATTGAAAATAGGATATAATAATCATTCTCTTTTTATGTCATCTTTATTTGAATCGTAGATCCTGAAATATTTCAAAAATATAGTAAACATCAAACTTAAAACTTATTTAATATTTTGAAATATGAAATCCAATTACAAGGCTTCAATATTTCAAACATATAATAAACATCAAATTTATGTAATATTTTGAAATATGCATTCGTGTTACAGGGATTAAACATTTGAAAATATAATAAACATCAAATTTATGTAATATTTTGAAATATGCAATCGTGTTACCGGGGCTTAAATATTTCAAAAATATAATAAACATCAAAATTTATGTAATATTTTGAAATATGCAATCCAGTTACCGAGGTTAAATATTTCAAAAATATAACAAACATCAAATTTATTTAATATTTTGAAATATTGAATGGGAGTCGTTTATAATGTGACTTTTTGGAGATTTTGGTGACGGAATCTGGCGGAAGAAATTGACGTTAAATCTTGATTTGTTACAGTTAAAATGGTTTTTTAACTACATATTTAGGTTTAGCACCCTGAAAAACCCCTGGGACGCTTTGATTGTGCAGAAACTAGCTATCAAACCTGCCATTTCAATAAATTGCTGCCGGATTTTGATGAGAAAAAGCCACCGGAAAAACTTTCAAAAAGTCGCATTATAGACAACTGCTATTCAATCTAGTTACCAGGCTTAGGTGGCACTTTCTAGCGGAACCATCCCATGGTGCCAAATTCCCAGAGCATGACCACTATCTTTTCATATTTTTTATTCACCAGATATTTCCAGCTCCAAACAAATATTTCAGGTATCTCTGTCACATTTCTTATTCGATCCATGGTTAGATTACATAACAGATTCGTGCAGCATTTTTCACAAAAATAATTTTGAGATCACACGAAATAATACAAATAATTGTGTAATCATTTTATAACCATGAAACATTGTTTACTGTAATCATTATTCTTATGCAATACAAATCTAACAGTGCATATCGGTCCCCAAAAGAGTTAGGTGACGATATTTTTGTAATTACGAAGAACCATATTGAAATCAAATTGTCCTACTCATCTCCATTCAATTCTTTATCACAGAGAATCTACTACCTTTCAAGATCCCCTACTCGTTTCTATTCAAGTGTTTCTTCCTTTCTTTATCATATCAGGTACCATCTAGTTCGTGCACAATTTGGAATGTTGTATAGTTTCGTAATATAATTGAATGAGCAAAATGCAATGCAGATTCATAAGTAGGACAAACAATATTAGAGAAAAATGCAACGCAGATTCATACACAGGACAAACAATATTAGAGTTCAGATAGTAGAAACAAACTTTGAAACCAAAAATATCAAGAATTAAACTAAGCATTTCCTAATGAAAAAAAGTGTAGAGTGAGATGTGAGAATTTAGAGTACATATCAAATCGGACAAAACTTTACGGGACCACGATTTAAGATGATATGTCCAACTGATAAGATGATCGAATGTCTCACTTTGGGCAGAAGTTCTTGCTATTCTAAAAATTGCAGCCCGCAGAGTCGCCCGCTATATTCAAAAGATGTCGTAACCACCAATCGTCCGTGATACTGAGAAGGTGCCGTAACCACCTTCGTGAGCCATAGACGGAGTCATCTACAGTTCGATTTGTAGAGTGGTAGCTATCATTTTGTTTTAAAACAAAGTGAGTGGCCGAAGCCCCAAGTGGATGAGTCACCGTAGATGAAAGTTTGAAAATTCAAAACGTACATAAATTATTATTTTTGAAATGTCAAAGTTTTAAAAGGTCATATCCAAAGTTTTTTTTAAGTGGTGAATGTTTGAAAATTCAAAACTTATCTACATTATGATTTTTGAAAAGTCAAAGTTTTAAAAGGTCATTGCGATTATTTTTTTGTTAACTGCGTGGAAATGGTGTGTTTTTAGAGTATTTTGGAAGAGGTTTATGTTTTCAAAGTTAATATATCGTGAGGCTTCAAAGTTATTCGACCATAAATAAAGGGTTTTATTAAATCTTATTAGTCCTTGCCTCCGGCATAGCAGGGACTATAGCGTTCGATAGGCCGTTGACTAGCTATTAAAATGTGCGTTGACCATCAATTTCTGCGTGTTATTTACTGGTTAACCAAACTTTACGCTGGGTAATTTGTTGGCAAAAAAACTTTAACCAAAGTTTTTAGTTTACCCTCTTATTGCCGGCTTCACTTGGCCCGATGTGAGGACAAGTTCATTTATCCTAAGTTGTTTAGTACCTGTTCTCCTTGTCCTGGCCCGATGTGTGGACAATTTCATTTATCCTAAGTTGTTTAGTACCTGTTCTCCGTGTTCTGCATGCATGAAGTGTCCTGCATGCTGCATGTGCCATGCCCTATACTGACACCTGCTGATTCTCCAGACTTTAGAATTGATATGGGTAATCCATGTGAATCCAAAAAGCAGATGGTAGTCCGCGGAGGTGGGTTTGCACCTGGTCGCAAGAAAATCAGCTTACGGACACCCCACCGCATGCCGAGTTTGCCTGCGCGCCTACATCGCCAATATGTCGTTCATTAGCCATTATAATCTCTGCAATCCTGACTCAGGTAAGCTTTTGTTATATTCATCTCATTATTCTTCCCAACAGAAACAGAAATATATATTGGGATCATAAGGAAGGTTTGCAGGCACCTGGTGGTAAGAAAATCAGCTTACGGACTCCCCACCGCATGCCGAGTTTGCCTGTGCGCCTACATCGCCAATATCTCGTTCATTAGCCATTATAATCTCTGCAATCTTGACTCAGGTAAGCTTTTGTTATATTCATATTCATCTCATTATTCTTCCCAACAGAAATATATATTGGGATCATAAGATTTTTCCTGTGATGAGCAGATGGATACTTACTTGTTTGGAAAGGAATTCTGACTACATTGCTAGCAGGAACTTGAGATGTTTACTTGCTGACCACCTTGAGAGTTTACGGGCTTGCTTGGGGGCCTTTTTCCCTACCTCTCCTAGCTTGCGTTCGAATCCTGCTTATTGAACCTTTCCTTCGACCTTCTCTCTTGGCTGCCTTCCTTCCGATGAATAACTTGACGGCACGGCTTCGTCGCTGCAAACCAGTAACCAACACGGCACAGCGCACCTACACGGGAGGTCCAACAGTGCACAGTGAACCTGAAGAGCACAGTTCAGCGAGGCAAGAGAGGCAATGACTAGCTGGAAAGATATTCATTATCGGCCGGAAAAAAAAATGGTAAAAATCTTAACTATTTATGTAATTACCCGCTCAGATCTTAGTGAATCTCCTTCCTTGTAACCCCATGTCCTGACCGTATAAATATATAAAGTGACGAGCACCGAGTCGATTGGTTCCCCTTAAGAGCTTCCTGTATGCTTTATGCCTGTTTTAAGTCCGTATGATGCCCGCTGTTGTACGCTTTCTGTTGTCCGCTACAGACCTTTGTATGAGGGCCTGATGTGAAGGAGGGCAGTCCGAACTGTAATATATCTTCGTACAGCGATGACACAGTGATCTTACCCGGGGTTTTCCAGACAGAAATGATACGAAAGGTGCACTTTCAGCTGCCTAAGATATCATGATGAAGACTGCGTAATTTTTTTTGATGCAGCGATAGCCCAGTCAGCCGACTCCAGGGTCTCGAACCGAAATGACATGAAATTCACCAAACAATTGTACAATAAGATGAATTGCTGTTGATATTTCATAGTTAAGTGTTTATATTACACCCTAATATTATAAAAAAACCTAATATTCACGTGCATACGGGTCTGTCTTACACAGATTAATAACATAGGTGCCCCTCTTTTGTCCATGTAAGGCTGGGAAAAATGATGACAGTATTCAAAAGACGAGGCTTTGCAAACTGAAGGTATGCCGCTTTGCAAACTTAAGGTATACGGCTATTGCAGACTAAAGATATGAAGTTAGGTCAGCGCTCCCCCAACCGCCCAGTAGATGCGATTTCCCGGTCATCTGGTGCATTCCCGGGTTCAGAGTTAAGCCTTGTAGTATCTAGTGGTGAACCCGGAACTCCTGCTTTTGCGTTGGTTAGCTACGAGGTAGACACAAGACAAAGGTAAAGTTGTGGGCCCCACGGTATTTTACGTGTTTGAAATATGTTTTTGTATTATACATTGCATGTGTGACAAGTGTTTACTTAAAAGCTTTGTCGTTTAAGAGCTGTCTTTACCTTGTACATACTTTGTGAGTGTACCCCTGTACTAAGCGTCAATCCAGGCCCAAAATGTTTTGGCAAGTTTGCAAATCCACATAAACATGCCTAACCGTTATGCATCTCCCAGCAAACTACACAACGTGCATTTGTAAGGTCAGTGCTATATAGTCTATCTTTTGCTGCTGAACCCATACGAAGATTGAACCACCCAAGTACTCTAATCTCAAAATAGTTGGATGGCTAGATACCTTGAGGCTTGAGGCCTCCTCATCCACCTTGTTTCGGTATCCTGAATGTTCCATTTTTGTCAAGGTGATCTGCAATGGGATAAATTGGCCAACACCCCCATGTTCGTCCGGAGATTGAATGTTATCAGAAATATTCTCTATCCAATAATGAAGGGAAATATTTACTGCCAAGAACCCAGTGGGTTAGCTCAATTGGTTTGATTTGTCATGAGGCCTCCAACTAGTCTGGCTGAGTCATGAGGTGTCCAGTTCTAGCCTGGCTGAGCCGTGAATTCCGGCTCGGCTTCAAGTCCTTCTAAATTCTACTGGGTTCTACTGGGTTATCCGCTGGTATTGTGACAGGTGGTTGAGTCACCCTCCATCTGAATATTCCAGATTTTTCCTTTGACAAAAAAATCTACTCTCACCAAGCAGATTTTCTGAATGCTTAAAAGAAAAATCATACTCCAAAACATAAACCCAAAAAGTTATATTGCCGGATGTTACCAAGAAAACGTTGCCTATATGGCTATCATATGACAGTGGTTGCAGTTTCATCCGGTCCCTATATTTTTTGGTAAGCTTGTCTATATGAATCTTTTGACACCCACTTGATAAATTCTGCCCAGCACTCATTGGACTGATTTGCTTTTACTTGGGAAGATTGGATGACATAAGTTATGATCTCCTCTACCAAGTTGTGGTAGACCTTGAAAGGGCTATATATTAAGCTAAACATTGTGCATTACATCTTGCATACTTTTATGGTTTTTTTTTAAACCTGATACTTATATTACTGAAAAGGAGGTAGATGTTATTTCTTAAAAGTGTGCATGCTAAGCCTTGATTATGTCAAAATGGTGTTCCCCCTACCTACCCATGCAAGTAGGGCATGTGCAATAGATCTAGTTCCTACATAAAGCTTTTCACAATTTTTTCTTTAAGGCGATCAGATGAGTTGAACATTGAATAGCTCTGCCCAAAACTGGTACATGTGTGTGAAATCCTTGGGTGTCGTGGTTTCAGGCATTTTTTCAAAGGTGGTGGTTAGAGCAAAGTGAGGAGAAGCAGGGACAAGTCAAAAAACTAGTTGATTCAAGCCAGCTGGAATTCGTGTATTTTACTTTCCTTTGGAAACAACCACCTTCTTTTACAAGGATTAATATCACTTAGTGGCTGTGCTGATTTATTTTTGTATTTCAAATTCCAGAAATGGTGGCTAGTGTATGCATGATGAAGCAGCAACACATTATATAGACATGATCGATCAGACAACACTTGGACACCGTTTTATCAAGCAGCAATTTAATAAAACCCCGCGTATTGGATGGCAGATTGATCCTTTTGGGAATTCCGCAGTTCAAGCGTATTTGCTAGGTGCAGAGGTCTGCCTTATGATATTGGAAGTGCTATTGATATTGCAATAAATAGAATTTAGATATGTTACTGGGTTTGAGGAGCTCTCTTTGTCTTTTGCCATTGCTCCTCCTAATATATTCTTTAGAATTATGATACTTCTTTGTTAATCGAAATCATGATTTTGCCATTATTTTCTTAGTTGTCATTTTTTATGAAGAACTCTGTTTCCTTCTACTTTAGCACATACTAGAGTTGCGACTAGTTTGGTTTTGTTATCTGCATTTTAGAGAATTATGCAAAACAGATACCACACAACAGAGTGTCTTTACCATTTGACATTTGCGGCATATTCTTGATGCAGGACAATCATATTTCTATTATAGGTGATGCGCTTCTCTGTTTTGTGTAGGGTGACAGGGTTTCCTTTTAAGTTAAATCAGTAATCGTATCTTGGGATCGGTGTTCATCCATGTTAATAAGTGCATGTCATAGAGCTGATGGACCTTTGGTTCTTTGCAATAATAGTCTAGAAGTGCAAATGTCAATGTCTCAGCCTCCATTGGTTTCCGGCTAATAAGCATGAACATCTGAATAAATCCTTGGGTCAGTTTCCCAGGTTATGGTTGGCACTGTTTGCACCTCGAATGTGTTTAATAATAGCATTTCTTTCTTCTCTTTTATTTGTAGCTTGGGTTCGACTCTCTCTTTTTTGCACGGATCGACTACCAGGACAGAGCAAACCGAATAAATCAGAAGACCTTGGAGGTTGTATGGCAGGGTTCTAAGACATTTGGCCCCTCTGCTCAGGTAACCACATAGTCTTGTAAATGTGTCGTACACCCTTGAAGGTTTCTTGGAGATGTCAAGAATACTATGTTGTTTACAGGGTATTCTGATCACTAATTCTTTTAATTGCAGATATTTACTGATGCATTTCCTGTTCACTATAATCCTCCGGATCGTTTTCGATATGAAAATTTTTATGGGGATGATAATTCTCCTCCAATTCAGGTAAGTTTTCGGTGGGTAAATTGCAGAATGGAATATGCACACTAATTCCAGTGATCTCTTTATTTAAGTCATGTTCGTGCGTAATTTACTGCAGGATGATGCTCTGCTTTTTGACAACAATGTTAAACAACGTGTTGATGATTTTGTCGAAGCAGCAATAACTCAGGTAATTGGTGTTGCTTTTGATAGCAATGCAATAGATGCTAGGATGATCATGCCTAGAACAATTCTAAAGTTCATTCACTTCACCTTTTACATCTAGAATAAACTGTCGAAAATTCAATTTTCCATCCCAGAGAAGTATGAATAACTACTTTAACGCATTCTTATAAATTTTTTTGTTTTACTTCATTGATTGGATATCGTGACTTTGCCTGATTGTGTGCAGGCTAATGTTACCCGTACAAATCATATTATGTGGACAATGGGAAATGACTTTGAATATCTATATGCGGATTCTTTGTTCAGCCAAATGGACAAGTTAATCCACTATGTGAATAAGGTCATAGTTGCATTTGCTCTTGGTTATTCATCATATAAATCTCTTTTTGACATTGTAGCTATTCAGTATTTGATCTTCTTTTCCCAGTTTTGCTTTATAGATATTTCTCCAAAATCATTTATTACTTTAGCTGTAGGGAAAATATTTCAAGGTTGTTAAGACGTCGTTCAACGAAAAAGATAAAGTTTGACCAAAAAATTATGACACAGCAACATCTCAATGAAGCAATAGCCAAGTTACATTCTTTGCATGCAACACACTGTTTAGCTGTTAAGGGCTCCGTCCCTGCCATCTACATTAATAAAGATACCAATAGACAATACACGTTAATGCAAACCAATAATCCTTAGCCAAAACTTCATTTCTGGAGGCTTTTAAGTGTGGTCATTGCTAGTTAGGCGATGAGAGCAAGCTTAAAACATTATAGGTGATATGATCTCAGTTAGAGCAATGCAAGGATACCAAACAAGGAGACAAGTATGCAAGCATGAGAGAAGAGATTGCTGGAACTGTAAACAAGTGTGGTCATTGCTAGTTAGGCGATGAGAGCAAGCCTAAAACATTATAGGTGATATGATCTCAGTTACAGCAATGCAAGGATACCAAACAAGGAGACAAGTATGCAAGCATGAGAGAAGAGATTGCTGGAACTGTAAACAACTTGTATAGTGATTTGTATTGGATATATATAGGCTTGCAAAATTGCAAGAGAATATTATGTTTGACCAAGTATGATAGATTATAATAAAGTAGGTGAGTGATCAATTTGTACAAAGTCACCCAAAAAGAGAAAAGATGAAATACAAAGTGTACTAATGTACAAATTTGATCATAAGTTTTATAAATTACTCCAAGCAGAGATGAAATTGTCCTCAATTTCTGTACATTACAAATGATTGATTGATTTTATTTCATTTTGTTTGTTATCTGAAAGGCAATTAAGAAGCGAATTTTAGTTTATTCTCAAGTACCAATAGAAAATGGACAACTTATGCAGGTTCTACGGTATGCAGTTAAATTTTAATGTAACCATTTTTGTCTCATTGCAGATTGTATTTCTGTTAGTTATATACAGCTCATCTTTGCAATCCGTTTTATTATTATATAGTTCCATAACCGGATATCTAAGTGATAGTACATGAACACACGTATGAGGAAGGTGAATTTTATAAGTCTCATCATGATTATTTATCGGATGAGGTATGACCTTATGAGTTAGCCAATGTCCCGGTAGCCTTTGTTTTGAAGTTTTGGATTACTTATAGATGTTCAAACTAATATTTCTTTCCAACTGTACTCTAGAAATTTATTTTATGCTGAGAACACATATTTGGTTGTGCAGTTCAACTTGAAACGAAGCCAAAGAGTTGCAACAATGATGATGCATCTAAGTAATGATGTAGAAGGGGGAGAAGCACATTTTCCCTTTGTAAGTGTGATCTTCGTCCAGAAATCGTGAATTCAAATTTACGTTAACAAGGCTAATTCCTAGTCTTTTTTAATTTCTTATAATTGTGAGATTCAATTTTAGAGTTCATATTCTTAGGCTTGAATTTGAAATGTCTATATCCCATTTTCAGATTGAGGCAGTTTCTCTGTATGCATAATGATTTGCCAACATTCGCTGCGTTTTGCAATAAAATTTTCTCAAATTTATTTTTTTTAAAACAAAAACAGTTCAACCAGAAGCCCCCTATTGCTACCAGTACAAAGCTTACCGATTTGTGAACTGCAGTAAATTATCATTCCAGAGAGAAGAGACTGAGTATCAAACTTGTGTCAATGTGCTTTGAACACTTCATTACCTACCACTAGTCCACTGTCCAGCTGACAATTTTTTTACCGGTAATTACTGATCACATATCTGTTTTTTTCTCTGTTCAGTATTTGCTGAAATTTTTTTGGTGGTTTATGAATCTTAATTTTTTTTTTTTTTAATCGAAAACACGATCTTTAAGATTTTACTTGAGGTCTATTCTATTTATTCTGAAGGCAATCCATTGCAAGACAGGAATTTCGTCTCATGTTAGCATCTGAAGATTATATATTATGAAGGCAATATCCATTTCTAGACTGGAATTTCATCTCATCTCAGCATCTGAACAATTTTCCATAGGCTTTTCCTCGCTCATTTTGGACCATGTATATTGTTACTTAAAAAAAATTCCGTAGATCAAAATATTCTGTGATGGTTCATTTCAATTTTAGAATCAACGATTCATTATATCTTATGAACAGAATGCTCTTGAAATTGTCCAGCTACAAAAAAAATTGAAATTCTCACTGCAAAATAATGGCTGGCTTTATAATGGGATAAAGAAAATAATTATCCTATTGGGAAGGACAATATATAGGGACATTCCAGTAATTTCATGATAATGTAGGCTGTAAACTTGAGACTGTATCTGGCTCCAAATACAGAATTTGTGTGAATGTTAAATTCTCAAAGCAATGCATACTCTAGTTCATTGCTTATCTCATCCTAAGTGCCTATTTTTTAAGTATGGCAGGCATTGAATAGAATATGTTTATCAGAAATAGTGTCTCTCCCTGCCCATTATTCAGACCACTAATAGAGATAGAAACATAATTATGATAATATCCTTTTCTTTACCCTTTCAATTAATTTAAATAATGCACTTACTGGTTGATATGACCATATGTCCAACACTGTACCTCTACCTATACCTAGACATGGTTATACAATTATTGCTGGAGTCATTGGGCAGTGACATGTTTCACAATAAACCAATGTCTATGCATACCTTGAGAAACAGAACATCTTCTCTTTTGCAGAAAAGAGGCCAAGTGAAAGACCAACAATTTATGAGAAAGCTACAACAGCAAATGGAGGAGGAGGTAAAGCCCAAAATACCAATTGCACGAAGGTTGCCCCTTACAACTGATGAACCACAGGCAAGTTTTAAATTTATGCAAGCCAGTTTATGTATCATGGTGATGATAGTTTGGAATGACTGAATTCCTATTTCAAAAGTTCAAAATGCCATCCAAAGTCTCTTATTTGAATTATAACTGATGAACCACAGGCAAGTTTTAAATTTATGCAAGCCAGTTTATGTATCATGGTGATGATAGTTTGGAATGACTGAATTCCTATTTCAGAAGTTCAAAATGCCATCCAAAGTCTCTTATTTGAATTATATTATAAAACAACTGATGATGAACCACAGGCAAGTTTTAAATTTATGCAAGCCAGTTTATCATGGTGATGATAATTTGGAATGACTGAATTCCTATTTCAAAAGTTCAAAATGCGATCCAAAGTCTCTTATTTGAATTATATTATAAAGTGCATTTTGTCAAATTTACAGGTTCTGAGAAAGCCCGTCGTGAAAGAGCAAACTAAGCCATTGAATATAAAGCTTCACACAAAATCCAGAGCATAAGGGCTGAATTCGATCACTTTGTATCTCCAAACCCTCTTCCTAAATGATTTTGTGCGATTTTGTGCATTTCTGTTTAGCATCAAATAAAGCTTCTTTAAGTTCATAATGGTTCTTGTGATACTTAGTTAATAGATCTTCCTGAATTACTCCACTTCAGTGCTGGTATTATATCTCTTTTTTCTGGCCCCAAAGGGTCTAGAAAAGCGGAACTTCAACATATAGATGTGAACATTTAGTTTCTGTTAGCTAACTTGTAATTTCTACTCATAATAACCAGGAAACCTCCTAATTCAAGGACTGATACCTCTTCCATACTGCACTATAACCAGGAAACCTGCTAATTCAAGGACTGATACCTCTTCCATACTGCATTGTCACAGCTTTAAGCGTTTGTATTGTATTGTCCCTACAGACCCCGGCAGGGACTACCGCCACGACAGTGGCTCCTTGTTTCATAATGGGAACACAGTTTATTGAAGGATTATCAAGGGATTTTTCAAAAGTGGGAGATCTTTTTGTTGGAGATTTTGAAGTGATTTTTTTTTAAAGATAATTAAGAAAAGGGTTTTTAAGAGAATTTAGGGCTTCTAAAAGCACGTTCGATTCTAGAAAATTTTGGTTTGTCGAGTAGTATAGTATTTTGGCTTTGGAAAAATATTTTTCGAGTGAAGATGGTGTGATGGTGTCTTATGGGGTGTATATTGGAAAACAATTTTTTTGTTGCGGTGGTGATATGGAGAGTTACTTTATGTGATAAGGAAAGCAATCATAATATAAAAAAAATAACAATAATGGGTCGCAAAGTGGAATTTAAGCAAATTAATAAAATTAATTGAAAAGAAGAGGCAAAGATCATTGTCATGTTTAGAGAGGTTGTGACCACAACTGTGGCACTGAGAAGTGTATCGAAAGATGAAAAAGAAACCGAGATTGATTGGTATAGCCTAGATCTACTATCGCCTCCTATGTTTACTGGTAAGCATTTGATTTTTGGGTTGTCCAAATGAAAACTTTTCTTCGAGGTAAACAATTAATTGAGAAGCTATGTGATCCTTTAGTATTGGATTTTATAAAACATGCATCGGATGAGACTTTTTTTTTGCATTGTAGCAAAAGCTACATTTTCCAAGGAAATGTGGAAGATCCTTGAAGAAGAATATGGTGCAAGGGGGATTGTCATGCAACAACATGTTATGTCATACGCAAAGAAGTTTGCAATACCAGTAGAAAAGAGCAAAGACATTGATGGATCCTACTATATATCCACACAGGTTAAATATGAAAAAAAACAACAAAGATTGCACATAGAGAAGTTGAAGTATTTGTGTGTGAAGCAATGAAAGTTCATATAAATTCTGAAGAACTCCACTGTAACGTCGATGGTCAAGATGATGATTAATCCGACTATGAAGAAGCACATGTCGATGATGACTGCAAGGTGAGATGTGCATTGGTTAATCCAACTGCAACTAATGAATTTGGTGAAGTTGAAATTTTTAATTAACAAATGAAATCTAGAATATTCCATAATAGAGTGGATGAAAATTATGTTGAAGTTCGCTTTCACGAAGATAATTTAACTAGTGATGAGTGGTTTCATATGATGTAATAGAAAGAACACACTGATCTATTATTGTTTGGTGAGAAAAGCCCACTTGTTTCTGGAAGCCAAGTTGAAGAGAACCTTTTTGTACCATTAGAGGTTTGTAAAGGAGTAGAAGAGAAGGTAGAGAAGTGGGAGGAAGAGACGAAATCTCTCGTGCGTAATGAATATATTTATAACATTGATTTTGAGTGTGCAGAAAACAATAGTACTTGATGATGAAAGTGAAGAGAGATATATGGACGTTTCTGAAAACAAAAAGGGAAACATTCAAACAACAGTTCAACAACATAGATAAGAAGAGATAAGATTCTAATAGAAAGAAATATGACAAAAAGAAGATGGGGAATATAAATCCAAAGAAGCAGAGTGAGGAAGACAATTTGAAGATGAATAACTGTGACAATAGTCCATGAGTGAAAGAATTGTTAAAGAGGAAGTTGTAAAAGACAAGATCAAATTACTTTTCAGAATAAATTCCAGACATATCAAAGGAATATTGCAAGAACAATAATTGAAGAAATATGGAGTGAATGACAAGAAAATACAACAAAGAATGAAGCAGTTTGGTGGGTATAGAATTTGGAAGAAACAAAAAAGGAAAATTCAATAGTGTAAAATTTTTGAGTCATTGTAAGCCTAGTTGAGGCTTAGACTAGCAAACATGTTTAAGTTAAGATTAAGTCAATTTATATTGTAAGTCTATGAGGCATAGTTGATTTATGTTGAGTCATGTTTGAGTTGGGTTGATTCATACGATTGTAATTAAGGAGGGGCATTGGAAATAGTAATTACTCCCACATGCAATACAATCTATATTATGAGACCGAGTTAACTCATTTGAATATGAGTTAGTTTGAATTTAGCCTTATATTTGAAAAAGTCAAATTTGACACGTGTTTTCAAGTTGAAGTGAACTTTAATTGACCCTGTGCAACAAATGCAAGATTGGTTACAATATCTGGTTCTAATAAAAAAACATGCATAAACACTACCCACCATTTCTATTGAATTTTAGTGCAGACAAATTCTTAGTATGTGGCATGTTAATAGCGAGAAAACCGCAGAATCATTTATCTAGCTTTTTTTATCTTTCTTTGTTTTCCCT
Source organism: Pinus taeda (assembly GCA_000404065.3). Lineage (NCBI taxonomy): Eukaryota > Viridiplantae > Streptophyta > Pinopsida > Pinales > Pinaceae > Pinus > Pinus taeda. Next base: position 58,065 of record APFE031341334.1, read on the forward strand.
ATGGAAAATATAATTTTTAATGAGATTGAAATATATATTTTTAATTAAATGATTGTTATTAATTGTTTAAATTGTAGAATTTTAATAATATCGATAAATTTAGCTATGCGGAAATATTGGACACTCACATATGTCTGAATTGAAAATTCAAAATTTACAATTTCTATACATTTCTACCTAACATAGAGCAACTTAACAAAAAAATATAACAGATCTGGTGAAATGGCAAGTGAGGATAAGAAATCTCTTCCCCTCATAGAGGCACAACCTGAACCTTCGACACAACTAAGGAGGCAGGCATGGCTTACGAGAAAGCCTCCCGGTTGCCGATGATTGATTTTAGGGCCCGTACCAACTTCACTTATGCTGAATTTTGTTGTAGAAATCGTAACAGATTTAGCATTTCAGCGAAATTCCACATTCTACAATTGAAAAGAAGATATAATGATCATGCTCTTTTTATGTCATCTTTATTTGAATCGTAGATGCTGAAATATTTCAAAAATATAATAAACATCAAACTTATGTAATAATTTGAAATATGAAATCCAATTACAAGGCTTAAATATTTCAAACATATAATAAACATTAAATTTGTGTAATATTTTGAAATATGCATTCGTGTTACCGGGCTTAAACATTTCAAAAATATAATAAACATCAAATTTATGTAATGAAAGTTGTGAGCTGTGTTCAGGGGGAGTTATTGTCTATTGTTGGCCTCTATGATAGAATCCAGTCGGGGA
>APFE031341334.1:60945-71316 GCA_000404065.3 Pinus taeda
AAGGACAAGATATGGAGAAATCATGGAGGAACAGTTTGGGTTTCATGGACTTGATGGTCTGTGGCAAGACCATTCAAGCTCTTGTGGACACAGGGGCCACTCATAACTTTATGACTACACGGTTGGCAAGAGAGGTTGGACTAATGATCCTCCCATCGAACATGGAGGTCAAGGCAGTGAACTCTAGAGCTAAGGTGGCGGGTTTGGCACACGAAGTGCCGGTGCAGATAAAAGACTAGAAGGGCCAGTTGGACTTCATGGTGATGGAGATGAACGACTTTGATATGATACTTGGACAGGATTTCTTGAAGGGCAACAGAGTTATTGTTGTCCCCTTCTGTGATGAGGTGGTGCTAGTTGGACAGTGACAAACTTGGACTTTGCTCACTCATAGGCAAAGGAGGGAAGTCAAGGTGGAGCATGTTTCTGCACTATGTTTGGAGAAGGCTATGAAGGAGTCAGATATGGAGACATATGCGAGGATGTTCAAGGGAGTCGAAGGTGATGGAGTGGGGACGCCTGTTCTACCTGAGATTTCTAATGTGCTGATTGAGTATGTGGATTTGATGCCTGATGAGCTGCCGAAGAAGCTTTCACCAAGGCGTGCAGTGGGCCATAGCATTGAGCTTGAACCAGGGAAGCAACCCCCGGCAAGAGCACCTTATCGTTTATCAGGGCCTGAGTTGGAAGAATTGAAACGACAGCTAAAGGAGTTAGATGATGCATGTTTCATTACACCTTCAAGGTCCCCTTATGGAGCTCTGGTATTGTTCCAGCGAAAGAAATATTCCAATGAGCTACGGATGTGCTGTGACCATTGAACAAGCAGACAGTGAGAAACAACTATCCTTTGCCATTGGCTGCTGATTGCTTTTACAAACTTGCGAAAGCCCGAGTGTTTTCCAAGCTGGACTTGAGGCATGGGTATTGTCAGGTGCGGATAGCTGAAGGAGACGAGAAGAAGACCGCGATAGTAACAAGGTATGGTAGCTTTGAGTTCCTTGTTAGGCTGTTCGAGTTGTGAAACGCTCCTGCTACGTTTTGCACTTTGATGAATGATTTTCTACGACCATACTTGGATTCATTCGTAGTAGTGTACTTGGACGATATGGAGGTGTACAGTGACAACATGGAGGATCATAAGAAGCACTTGGCGATGGTGTTCGAGGCACTGAGGGCAAATTAGTTGTTCTTGAAGAAGTCTAAGTGTGTGTTCGCTCAGACCGAGATTCTGTTCCTTGGGCATATTGTTGGTTAGGGGTACATACAGATGGAGCCGAGAAGAGTGAAGGCGATTGAGGACTGGGTTGAACCGAAGAATGTCCATGGGATGAGGTGTTCTTGGGCATGACCAACTACCAACGGAAGTTTGTAGAAAGTTACTCCAAGGTGACATCGACACTGACAGACTTATTGAAGAAAGACAAGAGGTGGTGTTGGATGGATAAATGTCAAAAGGCATTTGATGACTTGAAAAGGAGGATGGTTACAACACCGATACTGAAGTTGCCTGACTTCGGGAGACCGTTTGAGGTACACGCTGATGCTTCAGATTTTTCCATAGGAGGGGTTCTTATGCAGGATGGGCATCTGGTGGCGTAAGAGAGTCGGAAGTTGTAGGATAGAGAAGGGAGGTGTCTGGTTCATGGGAAGGAGATGACTATGATCATCCACTGTCTTCATGTGTGGAGGCATTACCTGGTTGCAAAGTCGTTTGTTGTCAAGACTGACAACGTTGCAACAAGTTATTTTGCATCACAACCAAAGATTTCTGCGAAGCAAGCTCGTTGGTAGGACTTCTTGGGAGAGTTCGACATGTCTATTGAGTATAAACCGGGTAGACACAATGCGCTAGCAGATGCCCTTAGTAGGAAGGGACAACTTGCAGCATTGGAGGGTGAAGACCGGGCAGTAAGGAGTAGAAGTCGGGTTCAGATGTCAGAAGAGATGCAAAACAAAGTCAAGGAAAGTGTTGAAACCGATACTTTGGCGCAAAATATACTGAAGCAGATAAAGGAAGGGAAGACACGAAAGTTCTTTCTATGGGATGGTTACATGTTCTTTGGAAACTAACTCTATGTTCCAAAGTCTTCTGGTCTCAGGAGGCACCTTTTGAAGGAGTGCCACAATTCTCCATGGGCTGGCCACCCAGGGTAGCGTCGTTCTTTGGCATTGTTGGAGAGGGGGTTCTTCTGGGAGAAGATGTGGGAGGATGTGGAGGAGTATGTACATACGTGCATCATCTTTCAGCAGGACAAATCAGATACTCAGAGGCAAGGAGGACTGTTGCAGTATTTACCGATTCCAGAGAGGCCATGGATGAGTGTCTCGATGGACTTCATCACTCAGTTACCACAGGTTCAGAGGTATAATGGAATTATGGTCATGGTTGATCATTTTTCCAAGCATGTTGTCTTTGTTCCTACAAAGATACCTTGTGGAGCCAAGCAGAATGCAGAGTTGTTCTTTAAGAACATAGTGAAGTATTGGGGGATGCCATTGAGCATTATGTCGGATAGATATCTGCATTTTACAGGGAGATTTTGGACCACATTGTTCAAGTTAGTTGGGACAGAGTTGTTGATCAGTTCGAGCTACCATCCGCAGACAGATGGGCAGACCAAGAGGATCAACACATTGCTGGAATACTACTTGCGACATTATGTGACAGTTGATCAGAAGAATTGGCCTCAACCCTTGGATATTGCACAGTTTAGCTATAATGTTCAAAAGAGTTCTACAACAGGGTAAAGTCCATTTGAGTTGGTGAATGGGCAGATGCCGGTTGCACCGCACACCGTTGTGACAGGAGGCTTTTTTAGGAGTCCTCATGTGAAGAAGTTCATGAAGGCTTAGGAGGAGACCTTGGAGTTGGCACGATTGCACTTGCACGATGTTGCAAGGAGGATGAAGAAGTATGCTGATAGGAGAAGACAGGATGTGCACTTCAGTGTGGGAGATATGGTGTTTCTTAGGATTACCGGGGAGCAGTTTCAGCTAGCCAAGGGGACTGCAAGAAAGCTGACACGGAAGTATGAGGGACCATTTCGCGTAAAGAAATGAGTGGGGGAGGTTTCTTATGAGCTGGAGCTTCCGTATCATATGCACATGAAACATCCAGTTTTTCACATTAGTTAGTTGAAGAGATGCAGAGTTGGTTCTGATCATCTAGAGAGAGTTGAACTGCCAAGAGGACTAGCTGAGATTGTGGATAAACCAAAATTGGAGTTGGATAAGATTTTGGACATCAGAACTACAGTGATTGGTTGTCACCAGAAATAAGAGTACCTTTTCCGATGGAAGAATGCACAAAGGAGGACAGTTGGGAATCAGAGGACTCGCTTTAGAAATGGAAGAGGAAGATTGCGAGGTATGAATGGAGGATACTGAGGCAGTCGGGATTGTCGAGGGCAACAATGATTTCCAGTGGGAGAGGATGTAATGCCCTGCGGTTACGGAGCCAGGCACGTGCTCTCCGCACTTAGAAAAATGACTAAGGCATGACCGTCATTTATAGGCAAGCTAGAACGCGGAGGAGCGATGGGTGAGTCGACTTGAGGAAGGGGTGTCGCACATCGGTTGACGGCGTTGGCGTGTGGATGAGCGACGGCGTTTGGTGGATCGGCCAAGAGGAGGTCACACACACGAAAGGGTATAAGCGTTGGTGGAGCGCTTCGTTGGAGAGACATCAACAAAATGGCACAAGTCTTCACCGCACAAGTGCGCAAGGGTAGCCGCAGCGGTTGCATAGATGATGCGCCCTCCTGCCGAGCAAAGGCACATGGAGATCGCTGAAGGCGCGATTGAGGTCGGTTGAGGCCGCGGGTGAACCGTCCGCCCGTCGGGTAGACGTGCACGGGTTGAGGGCGCAGGTGAACCACCCACCCGTCGGGCGACCGACGGGGTGACGGCGCGGGTGAACCACCGCCCGGTTGATCGTTCAGTGCGAAGGCATGGGTGAACTGCCCAACCACTGATTGACACTTCGGTTATGGTTTGTGCGGGTGTGCACGGGTGCGCCCGCCCGTTCAGGAAGAGTTGTGTTGTTGTATTTTGGGTGAGAGTTGTGGTGTGACTGCCATGCGCTCTTGCACAGGCGGGTGCCAAACCTCGTTTATGAACACCGTTGGAGCAACGCTCTCGGCCATTGTACTATTCTCACATATATATTAAAAGGTTCTTCTCTTGCATATTGTTGGCATTCTTGTTATCGTTTATCATGTTATTATGATAGTTTCCACACATTCTAATGTATTTCATAGTTAATATGAATGAAGGTGTAGTTCGTAAAGTAACATAATAATAGAAAATGTTGGTTACTTAATCAGTGCCACACCTGGCCACTTAAAAGAAAAAAGAATTGGGGGCGTGACACATCCAATGGTGCCAAATTACCAGAGCATTACCACTATCTTTTCATATTTTTTATTCAATAGATATTTCCAGCTCCAAAACAAATATTTCAAGTATCTCTGTCACATTTCTTATTCGATCCATGGTTAGATTACATAACAGATTAATGCAAAAATGTCATAACCCGTTTTTAGTTTGCTATATTTACCGCAGGCCACTCAGGTAGTCGTGCAACATTTTTCACAAAAATAATTTTAAGATCACATGAAATAATACAAATAATTGTGTAATCATTTTTAACCATGAAACAGTGTTTACTGTAATCATTATTCTTATGCAATACAAATCTAACAGTGCATATCGGTCCCCAAAAGAGTTAGGTGACGATATTTTTGTAATTACGAAGAACCATATTGAAATCAAATTGTCCTACTCATCTCCATTCAATTATTTATCACAGAGAATCTACTACCTTTCCAGATCTCCTACTCGTTTCTATTCAAGTGTTTCTTCCTCTTTTTATCATATTAGGTACCATCTAGTTCGTTCACAATTTGGAATGTTGTATAGTTTCGTAATATAATTGAATGAGCAAAATGCAATGCAGAATCATAAGTAGGACAAACAATATTAGAGAAAAATGCAATGCAGATTCATACACAGGACAAACAATATTAGAGTTCATACAGTAGAAACAAACTTTGAAACCAAAAATATCAAGAATTAAACTAAGCATTTCCTAATGAAAAAAAGTGTAGAGTGAGATGTGAGAATCAAAGAAAAGAGTAGTTTCTGTTCTAAAAGGCCTATATAGTCAACCAAGTGTATCACTGGAAAAGAGTAGTTTCTGTTCTAAAAGGCCTATATAGTCAACCAAGTGTATCACTGAACCACTTGGATGGAAAATTGTTGACTTTTCAATGTGAGTGCCTTCTAAATATGGGAAAGAGTGATTATATTTATATCATTATTTTTTATTTTGATGAAAAGTTATAAAAATATTTGAATTTAATTAGTTGAAGTAAATAAAGTATTTTTTTTAAATGAAATATTGTGTTTTCTATCCATTATGTTTAGTTTTGGTTTGGTTATGGGGAGAAATGTTGCTATTCTTCTTATTTGGGTTCTATTCTAGCATGGAGTTGAGTTCCACCATTTTAGTCTTGGTAACTAAAACTTATGAAGTATTGAAAAAACTATTTTCTATAATGAAATATAAAGATATTTCTCAAGGAAAAAGGAAATATATTTTCTTGGAAACAAAAATTTAAAATGTAAGCATTTTGAAAGAAGGTCATACTCAAATACTCTTATGACATATCTCAGTTGTTGTGTGTATCTATATAATGATAGAACTTATTAACTTGTCTAAGTGAAAGAATTAATGAGTAAAATTCCAGTGGTTGTTTTTGAACCCGGGTGGATATACTATTGCATGTGGATCTAATGTTCAAAACTTTAGGCCCATGTTGTTTTCCTTAAAAAGTGTAGGAAGCTCTTTACTGGGTTTGTATGCCAAGTTTGACAACTTGGAGGATGCACACAAGGTGTTGGATGGAATGCCTTAGGGAGATAATGTATTATGGACTATTGTGATTGTAGTGCATTCACATGGATTTTATCAAGGAGATTGTAATGCTTTATCAAGTGGTAGTGAAAGGAGGGCTAGAAAAAGAAGCAATGGCCATGGTGAGTGTGTTGTAAATTATTAGTAAAATATGGAGGTAGAATTAGGTGTTGCAAGATTGGGGCATGTTGGATTTCTATATACCCTTGCCAAAAAAATTAAGAGGGCCTATATAATTACTTGAAGAGGTGAAAGTTCCAATAAGAATCATCATGGTAAAAAATTTAATGAGAAAAAATTATTTTAGGATAATAATGGTTCTTTTTGGGTCCAAATTATTTTTCTACTCATTAGTCCTCATATATTGAAATCTTTAAATAGGTTTCATATATTCCATTATAGCTTGCCCAAAGAATATAGGTGTAGAGTAATGTTTTTCTTACATTTTTATTCATATTAGAGATCTCCATCTTATATTAATATTCAATGCGTATCACGATTATGCTTAACCATATCAGTCATGTATTTTATATTATTATAAACTAACTAATTATTATACATCTTGTGGTATTTATTGAAAGGTAATAATACTCAAAAAAAAATCTAAAAACCATGAAGAGAGCCTCCATTCTTTCTAGAGATTTAGTAGCATGAAGATTTAGTGTGATTCTGTCCATTTATAATTATGTATGATAATACCTCCATGATTTTTAATGTCAATAAAAACAAAATGAGAGTGGAAGTTACTGATAAAACCAACAAGTATTTTTTTCTTAGTGAACATCAATTGTTTGCTTTATCTCTCAAACAATGCAAAAAAAAATCACAGCGTCACATATTTAGATCATAATACCTATTGCGTAGATCTCATGATAAGATGAATAATGTTACCTTTTATATATCATTATATAAGAATCCCAATGAAGCTTTAAAGAATCTTAAAAGTGTTAACATTTTAAATGATGCATGCCATTTTTCTCGGGCTTGCACTAACACAAAATGAAATAGATGTAATAAGAATTCTCAAATATTTTGCATTTAAACAATATTCACAGTAATGTCAACGTTTCTATTAAAAATAATGGTACTGAAAGAACCTTATATATAAAGATGCATAAAATTAGTGAAAGAATACTGAACATAAAAAGAAGTGATATGTAGAAAATTGAATAGATAAAATATGGTTACTCTCTTTAATTTGATCCGAGTTTCCAATAACTTTGTACATTGAAAAATTTCCATTTTATAAAAGTTCATATATATAGTTAATCAAGAAGAAACGAGTGATAATTAACCTTGAGATTACCTTTATCTCAAAAAACAACACTAACATATTTTTTTGTAACACAAAGAATAAATATGGAGTGTGTTTATGATGAGTTTGATCGAACCTATACAAGATTAGTGGATTTTTAATAAACTTGTATTCAAGTATTAATTTTGTATTTTTTTCTCAAGTAAATATTTCCATCATGTGGATGTTATGACAAAGATATTAAGTGGTTGAGTGGACATGGAATGTTGTAAAATAATAAGAAAATATTAGATAACAATTATAACCATCTTATATTTGTCAATATGTTAGATAATGTTAGAGAGAGGGAGGGAGTATATTCTAAACATGAATAAAGACAAATAACCTAAATTTCTTAGGTATAATTAATTATAATGGTTTTCTACTTCAACTTTTCATTAAAACATTGAATTGTAGTGAATATTATTACAAAGTTTGTACAATCATATCTTACTAATTTTTAAAAAATTAAAAGGATTGCAAAGGTAATAAAAGAAATGACATTAGAATGGATGAGTAATCTAAACATATTGTATAAATTAAAATTCATGGCAATTTTCATATCAATAGAGATAAAAAAATGCAATTTAGATAGAAAAAAAGGAAAAGTTTCAAAGCTTCTCCTAGAAGGCTATGTTAAATGACACTTAAAATTAGAATGGATGAGGAATCTAAACATATTGTATAAATTAAAATTCATGGCAATTTTCATATCAATAGAGATAAAAAAATGCAATTTAGATAGAAAAAAAGGAAAAGTTTCAAAGCTTCTCTTGGAAGGTTATGTTAAGTGACACTTAAAATGGTAGATAGAAAACAAAACGATACAATTCTATGAATATCATTTTATGATGTTATTTATATTGTAAAATAAGCCACCATGTCAACGAATAGATGATAACCAATTAGAATATAGATAATTATAGTCATTAAATTCAAAAATTCTTTCTCATAGTTCAAATCCATCGTTAAACATAATGATAATGACAATTTCTTATTAAATATATAATTTTTTAAATATTTATAATTTTACAATTTTACAATTACCCTTCACAAATGGATTCTAACCGCATAAAAAGAGTATCGAAAATTCAATTTTAATCCCTAATAAAAACTTAAAATGAATATTTATGTTATAAAACAAAACCACAACGAAAAAATTAAAACATTCCTAATATAAAATGTCATAATTCTAAGGCCTCTCACCCATTTTTTGTCCTGAAGTACCCCCTTTAATATTACCTTTCTTCGAATTGATTTCCTCTCTTAGGTTGAGCTTATTTATAATGATATTACTACTTTTCCCTTAAAGTTTTTATAACTTTTTTCAAAGCTATAATGTTAGACTAGTGACTTCACTACTACAAGGGTAAAAGGGTCCATTATCTGATGCCTAATATTTATTTTAAAAGAAACATTAATTTAAGTAGTTTCACACTTTACAAGTTCAACATTGGCATACCAATAAAATGATCCTTAATACAAATGCAACACCGACACATCAATACTTTTACAAATTCACTAATACAAAAGTAAAATTTTTAATATGAACTTTAAAAATTAAATGAACTTAATATGAATGTAAGTTCAACCTATCAATACTTGGATCATATTCAATGATAAAAATATCAAACGTTTAGCATTAAGTTTAAATGTTTTTCGGTTGTAAATGCAACATCACCATATTAATGATAAAAACCTTCAAGTTCTCCGGGTAGGGTGCTCAGAACCAAACTCTCTCGAACTTGGGCTGAATGTTATGGAAAGGAAATTAGTAGGTTGTCTTCTATTTGGCACTGTGTATGGTTATTCATACTCCATATTAGGAAAGTCATGTGAACATGTTCGAGGAATATTATAGAGCTCCTACACGTGATCATACACTCAACTTGGATCTTTAATTGCGAAGGAAACTCAAAATTCATTATGGAAAGTAATGGCGAATGAAAAATGTATAATTTAGAAGGGTGATTTTATAAGGCAAGGCTCGTAAGGTTTGGTTGTAGTTGCATAAATATAGCCTCTCAACCATGAAATACAGAGAATCGACGATGCAGTCTCAAAAGGTTGTTCTATGAAACTACCAAGGAATTAGGTAGTAGCAATCTTCCTTAGTTTGAACCTTTTTAGAAAAAAAATAAATAAATAAAAACTAATTGCTGAACAAATCACTACGATCTCAATGACTACATATTCAACTTATCGTTATCTTAACTTGGAATTCTATTTCAATTTTAACAACCCTCTTCAATGCTTTGAATTTACACTTTGGCTTTCTGGGCTTCAGCGTTCTTGTCCCTTCCATGGACCTAATCATCCTACAGGGTTTAATCTTTTCCTTTTATATAATTTACCCCATGTTCTCTATTTACATACCCTTCCTCTTCTTTGTCTCTCTTTTACTATTATTTCCAGGACTTCTCTAGTTTCATTACATTATAATTGATCCACCTCTCATATGGTTTTCCATACTCAACCCTCCATCTAATTATTTTAACTTGCACAAGTTTTATACTCTCTCCCTTTCCTCCATATTAGCCCCCGTACTTAGTTAAAAAGGTCACTCTGGTTTTCCATACTCAACCTGCCATCTAATTATTTTAACTTGCACCAGTTTAATACTATCTCCCTTTCCTCGAGATTAGCCCACCTACTTAGTTAAAAAGGTTAATCACTTGAAACTATTATGTAATCTTATAGTTGGATTCCATCTTTGAGTTCCCTTAGTTGATTATTAGCTCCTTAATGTAGTGTAATATGTGGAAATCCTGATCTCTGTTATCCATGTCAGATCAGTCCCTTCTAATTCCGCTATATCTCTACTATATCTGGGCTTAAGAACCTGCCAAGATACCATGGAATATTACACGGAGACAACTATTCAAAGTAACATTTAAGATGTGGAAGTGTAGGTCCAGAAATAGTAGGGAATGGATTTTTGATGAAGAAAATCCTATCTTTATTCAGGGAACTGTTTCGAGTCCAATCCTTGGAAGCCCTTTACAACTCTGTTTGGTGGTTTGATGTAAATTGGGTAAATTATATTTGTTGTAATGAAATAGAAAGCACAACTATTGCTTAAGCAAAAAATAAATACTTAATATTAGCCAACACATCCTTTATTTGATTAATTTTATAAACCGAAAAGCCAAGAGTT
>APFE031341339.1:0-25666 GCA_000404065.3 Pinus taeda
ACACACACTCCTTTCCACAGCTCATTGAAAATGAGGGTGTGTTGTACCATCCAGGACCAGTCAGGATAGTTCTCCTTGTCAGTGAGAACTATTCCTATCATAGAGATGATTGAATGCATTCTGTAAAAAGTTACCTCTGCTGATAAAAAAAAAACTTTTGCTGATATATTAATACTTCTGATGGCGAGAAAAAAAATTTCTCTTAAAAAACTTCCGCTGCTTAAAAAATGATTTTGATATGGAAATATATTCAAAATCATTCAAAATTCTACTACGCCATTATTGATCATTGAAATGAATACATATATTCAACAACTCTCGACAATATTCAGCAACTATCAGAATGAATATTGTTGGAATTCAATTTATAATTGAAGAAACTCACTACACTGTACCATACGCAAAACTGGTCCAATTAACTCCTTCGGAAAGTGCTGATCCTTCTCTATTTCACGATGCATATAAAGGGTCGGCTTATTGACTCCATTATAAACGCTGCTCCACACTCGAAAGATGTTCGCTATTTATAGAACAGCGAGATGATCTCATAAAGCAAATCGCTAAACTTGCAGTTTTCTTTATTATTTGCCTTGACAGTGCCTCTACGCTAGCGAAGGCTCAGTTTAGAAAATAACTACTACTCAACTTAATTCACGCATATGAATAACATATGAACACATATGAAGGCAGAATATAAAAAGGATTCGAACTGCTATATTGATGAAAACAAAGGACCCTTTGAAAATTGAAAACCCTGGCTTCAATCTGCTATCAAATGATAGTAATTGACCCTATGCTATATCAGATAAAGAGTTTCCTGTTATACGAATTGAAAATGCCCAGTGCGCATCACAACTTTCAGCTCTGCGAATCGTCAGCATTGCAGAAGAATAACATGTGATATATTTGGTTCAAGCGCCGCTCGAATCCCGCATGAGTTCAATTGTTAATGTTCTCATAACGAAACTCATAACAACATGCAAATTGGGTGTCTGTTGAGCTTCATTATGACAACGCAAAAACATTCGAAATCTTGCATGAGTTCAAAAACTGTGCGAGTATTATTTAATTGGAAAAGTATTCCTCCAGAAGTGACTTACTTCAGTAGCTTAAATTTTCATAGAAACAAAGGTGACGAAGATCAGTACAGTGATCGCTCACACTCGCACAGCGAAGTGGAGGGAGGTCAGAGCAGGAGTAACAGTGGACGGATTCCAAGTTCGGATTATGCATAACAGCTTGAATTCGGAGATTGCAGGTTCGAGTTACCAAATTCGAGGAAGAGCGGATTCACAGGTATGCGTTACCATAGCAGACAGCGCCAGCAGAGGAGTCAGGTACGCGTTACCATGTCAAAAATTAGGTATGCAGTCTTCAGGCAAGGAGGCGTTCTTTCAGAAATGGGACAGAGAGGAGCAGAGAGAGGCAGTGGACAGGAGTTACAAGGGACGCCTAAAAAAGGAACCTGGGACTTGTGCTCTGATACCATGTCAGGCCAGGAGTAACTCCAAAAAACTAATACTTTTATTCATTTAGCCAGCTATCTAATATATACATGAATGTGATTGTTCAGTTCATCTTCTTGATGACTGTTCACATTCAGTTCCCCAATCACTGAAGATTAGGTGTCAACAATAATATAATAATAATGATATTTTATAATATAATTATAATTATTATTTAATATAAGTATAGCTAATAATATATTTCATGATATCAATAAATGGTAATTTAAATCTAAATTCATTGAGCATCGTGTCTTATATCACTATAATTGTGATAATATGAACTGTGTATAAAAGAATGATATAAATTTATAGACTATATCAACCACAATTAAGTTGTTTAACAAGTTATAATTTATTAATGGTATTACTTTATGTGATTCAATTTTTATAACTTATAATAATTATATAACAGTTTTCCGACATCTAAATAAAAAATAACAGTATAATGATGATTAAACTCTAACATCTTTGATTTTTAAGAAAGCCTGCCAATTCCTGCATGTGTGATGAAAAATTAAGAGTCAAATTCCATTTAAATGGAAGATAACATAATTTTGGAGATTTTTTTTTTTTAACCTTTACACGGAAGTTCCCATTCACTTTGCACTTTCGGCTCAAGAGTCAACACTGTGGGCGGCATCATCGTTATAGTGATTACCGCGCCTTGCTTTTGGCCTTCGACAATATTGATGCTTTACAACTTTGCAATTGCGGCTCAATACTGCGGGCGCGATCCTCTTCACAGTGATTAGCGTCACATGCTTTTCACATCCGAGAATATTGATGCTTTCCCTGTGTACGAGGGGTCCCATTCACCTTTCACTTCATGCATCGTTGGCTCAATACGGTGGCCGCCATCCTCTTATGTTTAATGGCGACTTTCTTTTAGACCTTCAACAGTATTCATCACTTCCCTGGGTTTCTAACTTTAGTAATATTTACAGATTCACGATGCTAACCAACGTAATACGCTTGATGACTTACTTTTTTAGACGGAATTCCTTACTGCTCACGCTGACAGCTGCTTATCATATTTGCTAATTCACAGACCCCACAGTCACTTGCCTTTCGCAGACTCACATATCCGAGTGACTTATCTGGTGGGTCACAATCACACTAACAGCAGCGGCTTCCGCTGTTGAGTGTTAATAAAATTTCTAAATGGGCAAAAATATAATTGTCATAATCTTTAATCATAAAATCTTAATTTTAGAAAAACCAGTGAAGTTGAAAAATATGAGTGCATTCAATGATATATTAAGTTGGTATATTGGCTATTTTAAAAGATGTAATATATTATTGGTTTTCTTTGAATCATGAGATAAATCATAATGACTGCATTCACACAGCAGCGAAACATGATTATCCTAGTTTAACCATTATATTATAATATTTTTTTTAGATAAAAATAAATAAATTATATATATCAAATAACACTTAAAACTTTAAATTTAAATTTAATATTATATTTAATTTTAACCATATAACCTAACGTATTAATATAAAATATGATGTATTTATAGTGTTGAAAGAAATATATAATGCATTATTGTAAAGTAGACATTGTTTATAGTGGTAGAAGCAATATTTCATGTTGTGGATTTTTATTAATAATCAAATAGATGTTATGGTGGAATGGTGAGACAATCTCATGAAATAATTTGACTGTGGGTAATGTATATCCTCTAATTCAATGGGTTTGATCGAATTGTGTAGTAAGATCCCATGCCTATGGAGTTGGAATTAAATGGATCTTTTCTGTAATTCACAGCTATTTTTTCGTATTTAAAATTTCGGATTTAGTTGACCAATAAATGGAATATTTTATATCTATTTAATTTAATTTGATGGTAGATTTAAAATATTTAAAAATTGTATAATATAAATAAAAATTATTTATTTGATTATTTTATTTATCATTCTTTATATTTTCAAAAGTATGGGATTCAAATTGAAATAATCATGTCAAAAAAAACAAACGACAAAGAAACCGAGGCACCCCAGGCACCACAGGAATTTTCAGGCGCACGAAGGAAAGAAAAAGGAAGAGCTGCATCCAAGTCAAGGTAAGGAAACGGAAAGGCTGAATTAATTCGGATGATCCAGATTTTCCTTTTTGTCAAGGGCGGTTTCTCGCTTTCTTCGTCCGCGTTTTCTTGTGCTCTCTATTTTTGTGAGCGTGGCTTTAATGTCATATGGAATATCTCTCAGCACATCGGAATTACTTTTTAGTTAAAAAGGTAGTGGATTTCAGGGCGGATCCATTAATTTCAAGTCGAGAATCATCGGATCTCACCCTACGCAGTTCAGTCGGTCATCGTTATCCAGGAGGATCTGTTCCCCACAACGGCAAAAGAATTCCTTCACGAAACCTGTTATGGAAACAGTTATATCTGGCAGCTCTGCCATCTAAATTTGTTGATTATATAAGAATGTAGGAAGTATTTCAATTACCTTTTGAGTCATATACATGGAGAGAGATTGATGCTCTTATTACAAAGATACTAGTCTTTGTACTAGCTCAAAGGTAAATAAGTCTAAAAACTTTCTAGATTGCATGACAAAAAATCCATATGCAGCAAGTATGGATTAATATTGGATGATCCTTTGATTAAGAGAAGGAAGGCTAAGAAAAGAGCCAAAAGAGAGTTTAAAGAAACTTTCTACAAAAACTGAAGAAATTATCCAAGGACCAAAAAGAGATATTCAAAGTCGAGGCAAAAGAAAGCCTCCAAAAAAAGAAAGGGTATTATAAACATATTCCTAGAACACATTATTATAATCCCTCATATATTCGCCTGCACACTAATAAACAGGAAAGATGGAATAAAATTACTTGTTGGCTATGTGGGAAAATTGGACGCACTTCCAATAGATGTCTAGAGGGTGAAGAGTCGCAACTAAATACTTCCAATAGATGTCTAGAGGGTGAAGAGTCACAACTAAATAAGGGAAAGAAATCCCAAACTTTTTCCCAAAGAAATAAACAAGTAAAGCAAGAAGGAAGAAGACCAATAGTGTGCATGAAATGTGGTTCTCATGCTCACAGCACAGAACGCTGCCCAAATGTCACGATCAGAGATATAGCTCAGCAACATCAAATAGAAGAATCTTCTTATGATTCTTTCAGTTCTTCTTCTGCAGAAGAACTTCATGCTTATATAGAAAAGTATTTAGATTCTAGTTCTTCAGATTGTTTATGTTCTTACTCTGAAGAATGTGCTTGCCAAATTCAATATGATTCTGATTTTGAATATTTCAGTGAATCAAGTGATGCACAAAGAAAATAGCCTAAGCCCCAGAAAGAAAAAGTTCTCATGGCTGCAACAGAAGAAGAATTGAAAATTCTGTCCCAGATCCGTGCCATGGAGGATGGAGAGATGAAAACCCGGCTGACTGAAGCTTTTATGGATCAACTAAAAGCAAAAGCTTTGAATAGCTCAAGGAAGAAACCTGTATTCGTTGATGCATCATATGAAAGAAATACAAAATCATTCGAGAGGCATCAACAGAAGCCTGATAGAGTAAGATCACTTACTCTAGGAGAAGTCAGTCAAGAGATTCATAATCTCAAGACATAAATTTCTGCAATAAAAACTCAAGTTGCAGAAATACAGAAAGGGAAACAAATGGCAAAAGAATGAGATGATGATTAGCCATGGAATAATCAAGAAGTTCAAATTGCTAAAGGTATGGAGGATCCAAATTTTGGATTCAGAGTTATGAGGTTATTAACCATCTCATACCAACAGCATCATGTTTTGGTAAATATCTGCATAAAAGGGCAAATGTTTGAAATGATTGCTCTTATTGACTCAAGAGCAGATATTAACATTCTGAATATGAAAAATATCCCAACAAAATATTGGGTAGCTGTAGAAAGAGAAGTGGTAGGCTTGGGTAATAAAAAGCTCCGATATGAAGTATCCAAAGCATCTGTTTGTTTTGATAACCACTGTATTTACTTGAAATTTGCAGTAGCTGACATACCAATAGATTGCATACTTGGTAATGTCTTTCTTGCAGCAGTAGGACGTAATGGGTCACTCAGACTCAAAGGAGGCAAAGCTGGATATTTTATTTATGTCCCCACTTGAAAAAGGACAAGAAAGAAAATTGAACTTCCATATATCTCCAATCCTAGAATTTCTACAATGGTACATACTGTGCAAAATCTGGATAGAGCTGAAGCCAGACTGTCATATCTAAAATATCTGAAATCTACTTTGAGAATTGAAGAACAACTCAAATCACCCCAGATCAAAAACCAGAATTGGAGAACTAAAGAAACAAATAGAAGACGATTGTTGCTCAGAGGAACCTAATGCATTCTGGCATAGGAAGCAGCACACAATCAAGCTTCGTTACAAGGAAGGATATGCTGGTAAACCTTGTAAGAGCAGAACTATTCCGATGAGCAAAGAATATAGAGAACTTTGCTAGAAAGAAATTCAGCAGCTCCTGAGTAGAAGATTAATCAGAGAATCCGACAGTCCCTGGAACTGTTATGGGTTCTATGTAAACAAAAGAGCTGAACAAATCAGAGGCATCCCTAGACTAGTTATCAATTATAAGCCTCTAAATTCAGTCCTAGTTGATGACACTTATCCAATTCCACATGAAGGGGACTTAATCAAAAGGATAGCAGGTGCCAAGATCTTTTTCAAGTTTGACCTGAAAGCAGGATTCTGGCAGGTGGCCATTGCTGAAAAAGATAAATTCAAGACTGCCTTCAGCATTCTAGCAGGACATTATGAATGGAACGTTATGCCTTTTGGACTTAAGAATGCTCCATCAAAATTTCAAAAGGTAATGGATGGTATTTTTAAGCCATACTTTGATTGGCTAATTGTATATATTAATGATGTATTGATATTTTCCAAGAATATCCAGGAACATTTTAAACATGTAAATATTTTTAAGAATTTGGTTAAGCACAATGGTTTGGTGCTTAGTAAAAAGAAGATAGAGGTATTTCAAACCACTATCAAACTTTTGGGTCATACGATCTGCAATGGGCCTATTTCTCTGCAAAAACATGCTTTAGAGTTTGCAGATAAGTTTCCAGATGTCATCACAGACAAGAACCAACTACAAAGGTTCTTAGGCTTCCTCAACTATGTCAGCAACTTTTATCAAGACTGTGCGAGTAACAGAAGGATATTAAACAAAAGGTTGAAGAAGAATCCTCCTGAATGGACAGAAGTCCATGCAAAAGCAGTGCAGAACATCAAGGCGAAGGTAAAATATTTGCCTATTCTATATGTTGACGATGATCTTGCATACAAAATTGTTGAATCAGATGCAAGTAATGTTGGATGGGGTGGAGTCTTTAAACAAAAAGTTGGAAAAGAAGAACAAGTTGTTCAATTTGCATCAGGAGTCTGGAATCCAGTTGAATTAAATTACTCCACAATAGAGGTCAAAGCAGCATGGAACTGCATTAGCGAGTTTGAAGTTTATCTTGTTAATAAATCGTTTCTTCTGAGAACTGATGCATCTTCTCTGCAGAAGGTGTTAACAAAAGACATCAAAAAGGTTGGAGAAGCCAAGTTTGCCAGATGTCAAGCTCTTTTTGCAAACATTGATTTTTAGGTAGAACATATTAGAGGCAAAGACAATAATCTTCCTGATTTTCTAAGCAGAGAATATATTTAAACAAAAGATCAGGTCGTGATGATCATCACTGAGTGGGACCAACACGAAAAACAAGAAGTGCTAAGGACTATCCCAGATAACCAAGACTGGGAGGAATACAAGAGAAATTGGAAACCCATTTGGAAGCTAAGAAATACAAAGGTCCTAGACGCCAATCTGTAGCCCCACACTGAAATTTATCACTTTGTACCCGAAAGAAAAGTGTACCCTAAAGTTAGAAAGTGGATCGATGACATGATATATGACAATGCATGAAGAAATGCTGATATTACACAGCAAGCCTTCGAACAAAATTTTCATGATATTGCCACCATCTGGTATCATGGAGGATCCAGCACGGGCATACATGAAAGATATGCCTGCATATACAAGACAAGGGACCTATGGAATGAGCCAGGACATTACCGGACGCAACCAGCTACCTATTGGCCAAGAAATGACCCAAAGATTATTTTCCCAGATATGGTGTATAATTTTGCAGAATACAAGCAGCTATGGTGGGACTTCCTCAATGTCGATGACAAGGAAGGCACTCACTACACAAAATTAAAATTTAGCGCCATTGGTCATTATCAAGGGTATCAACAATGTCAGTGGTTTAGAAATTGGTGGGCTGATTATGGTGTAAGTAGGACCGCAATGGACCCAATATGGCATGAAAAATATTGTAAAACTCATTGTAACATATGTAATCAACAAGATATAGAATGCATTCATCCCACTTATAACACTGTCAAAGAAATAAGAGAAGGAGAATGGACAACCCGCATGTCATCTCCTTATAATAATTCCCTAGACGAATATATGAGAGAACACATGGAGTGGCTTGTATTAACCAAAGTCCAACATCAGATTGTACTAGGGAAACCAATGATAGGCCGCAGGATCTACACAAAGGCTTGGGACAAAATGTTATATAAAAGAGGCAGATTCCCTGATGTGACAATATTTTGATGGTTCTGATGGGCTTTCCGTAAAAAGCATCCATATTGTAGACAATAATGTACCAGTCACAAGGGCTTAATTATGACCGGATTTCTCATGGGCTTTGCTGTACTAAAGCCTCCACTATGTAAATAATCTTTTCCATGGGCTTTTATGAAAAGCATCCACTTTGTTTTGTCGGTCTCATAGTTTTTTTGTGGGCTTTGATAAAAACCATCCAATTTGTTTCGTGCAAATTATTTTCCGTAAGATTTGCTTTTTCGAACAGGAATCTGCTGGAAGGATGACGCCCTGGCATTACCAGAAAGCAATAATTCCATCCACTCGGATTGGAATCTTTGTGCAGATGTTTCCTTGGTGGAACCAAAAAGTAATAGTTCCATCCACCTTTAGGACAGTTCACGGATGACCCACAGTAATGCTTGTGCCCCCTTCACTTCCTATATAAGGAGGGTAAGGCTCATTACCAAGGCATTCACATTTTGAGTCAGTTGGAGTCGTGTCGAGTGCCTATCCTGCTTTGCATCTGCGGACATTCAGTCTGATTTTCTTGTAACAAGAGAAGAACTCAAGTCTTTAGGTGATTTGGGAGCCTGCACATCAATGTGCTCGGCACTGGTGAGAACCTAAAGTGGCCGAATCATATAGAGAGTCGACCAGTCTGTAAATGTGTCTAAGTCTTATTTTGAGGCAGAGCCTATCCTTCGTCAGGTAGCCTCCGGTATTGCTTGTTCCCTGCGGACAACATAAAAGCCCGGTAAATGCGAAGATAGTCAATCTCTATAAAGAATCTCTCTGTAAACAAGTTCATCCATTCTGAATAAAATGAGTACACTAATTTACAAGATCAATGCTCTGTGAATCTATTTAGTCTGCTATGGTAATAGTTTTCTCTGAGTTGTCAGCTGAAGTTCGCAGGAAGTTAACCAAAGGAATGAAGGGACACCAAGGCCGTTGTTAGGCGAGGAAGCCGTTGTTGAGGCCAAGAGAGTGTGAAAGTTCTGAGTAGGTTCACCACTGGTTCACCAGGAATCAGCATAGCGCGCGGCACTGTAGCAACAACACTATAGCAATCTACTGTAGCAAGCACTGTAGCAATCTACTGTAGCAAGCACTGTAGCAATCTACTGTAGCAAGCACTGTAGCCATCTACTGTAAAAAGCTTCTGAAAGCCCCTGCTGAAGAATTGGTATCAGAGCCAGTAACATCTGGTTCAAAGGTCGGTATTCTAAATCTTGTACTCATTAAAAGGATGGACCCTCCCCGGAAATCAATTTCTTTAAAATAAATAGAAGAGAGAGATTCTAAGGCAGAAGAAAATCCTTTAAAAGAAATGTTTGCTAGAAGTACTAGTAGAGTCCTGAACTCTGGTGAAATAGCTTATGAAGAATCCCAGCCTTTGGCTCGATGGGAACTGCCTTCTATAGCCCCCTCAGATGTGTATAGTGACTTATTAGCTTTTCATTTGATAGACGCTACTAGAATTAGTATTAAAGAGTCTGTAAGCCAGATCCAGGAGAATTCAGATAATGTACAAACCATATCTCTGTTAAAACCCAAAGAATTGTAGGCAGAAGTAAAAAAGCTAAAGACAAATTATTTGCATTTAGGAGGTATTTGAGTAGGAATCAATGCTTTAACGCATAAAGGCCTAAATACTTTTGTTCTAGCTACTGTCAGATATATGACACACAATAAGTATATAGATTCCTTAATAGGCGGGATTGTTGCTCCTCTATCCGATGGCCCAGTCTACCTTGATTGTTACCCCAATTTCTCTGTGTATAGCTTTGACGAAACCATAGATCAGATCTTACAACTCCAGATCCAACCCACTGGTTTCGACATGAAGAAAAAGAGAAATAATATTGCCATCCAGACCAAAGGTTGTTTGAGACACACTAATACCCTTTGGCCAGCCATCCACCATACACCCAGCTGAGACTCTAGGTCAAGTACAGTCATTCTTACTGATGCAAAAAATCAAAAAATTGAGCATTAAACCATCCGATTGGAAGACTTGACATTTCCAAAACACTGGGTTGTAAATAATCCTAAGCCTCTTATTCCTAAAGCCATTACCTCTGCTGATATTACAGAAAATCTGTCTTCTGCAGTTATATCATTCCCGAGAAGATCTACCATTGACAGACGGGGTATAGAGTTAGCTTGTAAACAATCCAAGTATTACAGAGATCCTTCCAATATAGATACAACTTGTTCTACTTAATCTTCTTGTAGACATAATTCCTTGTATGAATTAGCCCAGCTTATAAATTATTGTTCTTTAGAAGTCAAATGTCCAGCTTGCCAAGAACATGTAAATCTGCTCACTCTAGTCGAGTCTGAAATCCATAACAATCATAATCCTAGGACTGGTATTTCTCCTCCTTCCACATCTGCGAATTCATGCCCAAATCCGAAGTGCTTAGATATACCTTTCCCACATGAGCAAGATCCAGATCATGTACTCATGATGCATGAAACTATAACATTAGAAGGAGAAGACCCA
This sequence comes from Pinus taeda, assembly GCA_000404065.3. Classification (NCBI taxonomy): domain Eukaryota; kingdom Viridiplantae; phylum Streptophyta; class Pinopsida; order Pinales; family Pinaceae; genus Pinus; species Pinus taeda. Next base: position 10,624 of record APFE031341339.1, read on the forward strand.
AGGCTGACCGTGATGATATGTCAAATGGGACCAGCCAAGCCCAGATATGGTTTGGGGCATCTTGAGCAGGCCAATGGCCTGATATAGAATGCAGCTTTCGCCCTGTTCCTTCTAACTACAAAAAGCTTGCCGTAATGGAAATGCATAAATTTTTCTCTCTTATGGATGGATGCTTGAAATATGAGATTAGTGCCCAATGGATGAAAGCTATGTTAAATTGGGACCTATACACTAATCCTCAGGCTGGTGAATTTTATCAATATTATACTCTTGTAGAGAAGAAAGAACTTGATGAAGATTGGAAACATTGTATGGAGATGAGTAATACTTGGATATCTTTCTATTCATGGAAAGATAATATTGCTCCATTGAATGTCTTTACTAGTTCTACTAGTGTCTCAGCAAGAAAACATGCTTGCACTGCATTAGATGGATCCAAAGTTGAAACCCCTACGACATTTCCTCCTTATAAAGGAATTGTTATAGGAGAAAACCAAAATGTAGCCAAATCTATCCCTTTGATCTAGAAAGATGGCAATGCTCTAGGCATTGATGGAAGAATTCAAAAAGCTAGTGAACAGCTTAATTGGACAAATACTGCAGTAAAAGGATTGGAAATGAATGTTGCAAAATAAAAGAAGTTAAGGAACAATTTGATACTGTCTAGGTATCACTTAACGATGTACATAAATGTTTGAACAATGTACAATTTGAATCCAATATGATTCGTTCTTATGCAAGAGATTCTTTGGATAAAATAGAAGGGGTTGAAGAAAAAATAGTTGATCACCTAGATACAACTAAATAGCTTATAACTGGTTTAACAGACAAAGTTGAAAAATTGAATCTGTCCAAACCTGAGAAACCAGTTCCAAACTCCTTTCTTGTAAAATGAAGCATAAGAATTCAGGATCCTATGAAATCTGTAGACAAGTTTCCATCATTATTTCCAAAAGAGGTAGCCATGTCATCTTCAGATACTGAGGCTACAAATAAAATCACATGATGATCAGCCATGGAATAATCAAGAGGTTCAAATTGCTGAAGGTATGAAGGATCCAAATTTTGGATTCAGAGATATGAGGTTATTAACCATCTCATACCAACAACATCATGTTTTGGTAAATATCTGCATAAAAAGGAAAATGTTTGAAATGATTGCTCTTATTGACTTAGGAGAAGATATTAACATTTTGAATATGAAAAATATCCCAATAAAATATTGGGTAGCTGCAGAAAGAGAAGTGGTAGGCTTGGGTAATAAAAAGCTCTGATATGAACTACCCAAAGCATCTGGTTGTTTTGATAGCCACTGTATTTACTTGAAATTTGGAGTAGCTGACATACCAATAGATTGCATACTTTGTAATGTCTTTCTTGCACTAGTAGAACCTCATGGGTCACTCAGACTCAAAGGAGGAAAAGCTGGATATTTTATTTCTATCCCCACTTCAAAAGGGACAAGAAAGAAAATTGAACTTCCATATATCTCCAATCCTAGAATTTCTACAATGGTACATACTGTGCAAAATCTAGATAGATCTAAAGCCAGACTGTCAGATCTAAAAGATTTGAAATCTACTTTGAGAATTGAAGAATAGCTCAAATCATCCCAGATCAAAACCGAAATTGGAGAATTAAAAAAACAAATAGAAGACAATTGCTGCTTAGAGGAACCTAATGCATTTTGGCATAGGAAGCAGCACACAGCCGATCTCCCTTATAAGGAAGGATATGCCGATAAACCTTGTAAGAGCAGAGCTATTCCGATGATCAAAGAATACAGAGAAAATTGCCAGAAAGAAATTCAGCAACTCCTCAGTAGAAGATTAATCAGAGAATCTGACAGTCCCTAGAACTGTTATGGGTTCTATGTAAACAAAAGAGCTGAACAAATAAGAGGCATCCGTAGACTAGTTATCAATTATAAGCCTCTAAATTCAGTCCTAGCTGATGACACCTATCCAATTCCACATAAAGGGGACTTAATCAGAAGGATAGCAGGTGCCAAAATATTTTCCAAGTTTGACCTGAAAGCGGGATTCTCGCAGGTGGCCATTGCTGGAAAAGATAAATTAAAGACTGCCTTCAACATTCCAGTAGGACATTATGAATGGAACATTATGCCTTTTGGAATCAAGAATGCTCCATCAAAATTTCAAAAGGAACATTTCAAACATGTAAATATTTTTAAGAATTTTGTTAATCACAATGGTTTGGTGCTTAGGAAAAAGAAGATTATCAAATTTTTGGGTCATTCGATCTGCAATGGGCAGATTTCTCTGCAAAAACATGCTTTAGAGTTTGCAGATAAGTTTCCAGATGTCATCACAGACAAGAACCAACTGCAAAGGTTCTTAGGCTACCTCAACTATGTCAGCAACTTTTATCAAGACTGTGCCAGTGACAGAAGGATATTAAACGAAAGATTGAAGAAGAATCCTCCTGGATGGACAAAAGTCCATACAAAAGCTGTGAAGAACATCAAGGCCAAGGTAAAATCTTTGCCTATTCTGTATGTTGCTCACGATCTTGCATACAAAATTGTTGAATCAGATGCAAGTAATGCTGGATGGGGTGGAGTCTTAAAACAAAAAGTTGGAAAAGAAGAACAAGTTGTTCAATTTGCACCAAGAGACTGGAATCCAGTTGAATTAAATTACTCCACAATAGAGAAAGAGGTCAAAGCAGCATGGAACTGCATCAGTAAGTTTGAATTTTATCTTATTAATAAATATTTTCTTCTAAGAACTGATGCATCTGCTCTACAGAAGGTGTTAACAAAAGACATCAAAAAAGCTCGAGAACCCAAGTTTGCCAGTTGACAAGCTCTTTTTGCAAACTTTGATTTTCGGGTAGAACATATTAGAGGCAAAGACAATAATCTTCCTGATTTTCTAAGAAGAGAATATATTGAAACAAAATATTGGGTCATGATGATCATCACTGGGTGGGACCAACACCAAAAACAAGAAGTGCTAAGGACTATCCCAGATAACCAAGATTGGGAGGAATACAAGAGAAATTGGAAACCCACTTGGCATCTAAGAAATATGAAGGTCTCGGATGCCAATTTTCAGCCCCACACTGACATTCAGCGCTTTGTACCTAAAAGAAAAGTGCACCCTAAAGGTAGAAAGTGGATCCATGATATGATATATGACAATGCACGAAGAAATGTTGATATTGCACATCAAACCTTGGAACAGAATTTTCAAGATATTTCCACCATCTGGTATCATGGAGGATCCAACACGGGCATACATGAAAGATATGTCTGCATATACAGGACAAGGGACCTGTGGAATGAGCCAGGACATTATCGGATGCAGCCAGCTGCCCGTTGGCCAAGAAATGACCCAAAGATTATTTTCCCAGATACGGTGTATAATTTTGTGGAATACAAGTAGCTATGGTGGGACTTCCTCAATGTCGATGACAAGGAAGGCACTCACTACACAAAATTAAAATTTAGTGCCATTGGTCATTATGAAGGGTATCAATAATGTCAGTGGTTTAGAAACTGATGGGCTGATTATGGTGTAAGTAGGACCACAATGGACCCAATATGGCATGAAAAATATTGTAAAACTCATTGTAACATATGTAATCAACAAGATATAGAATGCATTCATCCCACTTATCACCACGGTATATTATTTTTCGACTGCAACTCCTAATTAATTAATTGATGCGTTGAATACCTATTACAAATTTCATTTCAAAGTATATAATATTTTTATTTAGTTATGTATTTAAATTTTTATGAATTTAAGTTTTAGAATTTTAATTTAATTATTAATGGGATAATATTGATTTAATTTTTATAGAATGATAATATATACAAATTAATGATTGTAGTTATATTCCTTTCATCTTTTTAATTATTTTCATTAATTAAAAAAACATCATGAACAAGTGTTTTATAAAGTGAGTAATGGGATTTTGGACATGTGATATTGATAAAGTATGGTATTGTAACAAAATCTATCCATCATTAAAAATCTTATCTTTTTTAAATTTATATATATTTAACTTATATGTTAATTATTTTTATAACAATGGTATTATATTTTAGTTAGTTTTTATGTTGTTATTTTTCTTTTTTTCTTTTTTTAACAATATGAGATGTATCATCCATGGTTATTATGGATTGGATTGATACCTATCCATGTTTACTAAGCATTTAATTTATATGGCTAAGCTAGTTATAATATTTTTTGTGTAAATTAACAATTTCTATTAATTCTTGAAAAATTTACATGGTGGTGTGCACATTTTCAAAATTACAAGAGCCGCCTTACTCCTACCGGATTTTTTGGCCATCAAATACAAGCGAAAGGAAAAATACATAAATAGAAGGAAAAGAAAAAAAAAATTACCAATATAGATGTCCCAAATGCACCAAAACTTATCAGAAGCAAAATACAACACACTCTCATCATTAACCATCCACATTTTTAGGAGCGTGAGTGTCATTACCACCCTCAATGAGGCAGTGTAATGCTTCATGAACATGAGATCCCATGGGTATTGTTCAAACTTCAAAGCTATCCATCCACTCCTAGATCCACTTTAGACCTCCTCGAAGGAAGTCTTGTCAATCAAGGATATGTCATTGATTATGTTAAATGTCATTGGGAAGTCGATGACATCGTTTCTGTCATTATGTCTATCATGTGCCAATTGATCAACCGTCACTTGCACTTGATAGATTTGAGCCTCCATGGAGTTGCATGGGGGTGGAAAATCCACTTCCTCGGGGCAAATGTCATGCGGCTGGTCCAACTCTTCATCGTCCTTTGGTGGGCCAACTTTATGCCTTACACCCTATTCCTTATTTCCAATGCCATGCTTAGGCCTACCCCTTTGCTGCAACATGGATATGCCTTTAAGGGTCCCTCTCAATCCCCTGCTATTTTGTGAGCTAGTAATTGTGCTTCCCACACCTCAACCTCAACCACACACACATGCCTCGTATGAATGAATCGAAACCCCCCCACTCATCCCACGAGTGTCATTCCTAGGTTCACAATCTAACCCCAAACAACTCTAAGTTACACAATAGGGTTCTTACCCCACCACCCTAATGGACTAATCATGAGATACTCTAGCTACCACCCTAATTAGACCACACCTCACCACACATAAAAAACACAAAATTGGTTGCTCCTTATCTCCCTAGAACTGAATGAAGATAAAAATGATTACCTTGAACTAGCCAACAACCATCCAACTTAGCCTCCTCATTCCTCTAATAGTAAAAAGAGTCACCAACCTTCGAATAGCCCGAGTGTTGGAAAAATTAAAGGCCTTCCAACCACATATGATAGGGTGTTAAAAGGAAGATGACTACCTAGGCCACCAACAAGTTCTAGAGGGCCACTTCTCCAGCTCCACCACCTCAATATATGGCTAATCAAACTATGTAAACCACATGTTGAAATCAACAGATGACAAGTGAAACAAAAATACATGCAAAAAGGAGAAAATATTGTCACCATTACCCAAACCAAAGAGGAACCCTATGCCAAAGACTGCCTTTCTTTGTACCAGTCCCAAATTGGCTTTCGTCTCCAAAATTCGTTGCAAGCCAGGATTGAAAATTGAGTTATGCATTACCATTGGCATCCAAACTACAATAAGCTTTCTCTCTCCATTGTCTAATAAGAACAACCATAGGCCAAAGAGGACGAAAGGCTCGCCTGTTAAGCCTCTTTATTCTCCTCATAATGTGATTCCCCCGAAAGGTTGAACACATCGCCCAATTCCAACAAATGGACACAATCACCAAAATCAACTTTGTGATGCACCAAGTCACCTCAAGAATGTTCTCACTCATACCACTAAGTGTTTCTTTCCCAACACGCTTTGTGGTCATTGATGTTGCGTGTAGGAACTATAAATGAACATGTACTAGGCATCATTGCCATCGTTTGCCACCCCCATCGAGGAAGTTATAATATTATTAGATAAATTTGAAAATTTATAATTTTTAAAATTTTGATATTATATTATAATATTATTAGATGTGATTAAAAATTAATATTTTTTGAAATGTTTATGTTTCTTAAATTATGATGAATTGATAAAACATCAGAATAATTTGTGTGATACTTTAGACCAACATATATCAATGTTAATATTTATCTAGCCCCTAGAGGAATCAAATCTCTTAAGTTGCAAATTTCCTTTTTTAGAGTGTAAAATTAAAAAAATGTTTGCAACTTAAGAGATTTGATTCGTCTTGGAACTTGATAGATTTGACGTTAGAATAGATTTATGCTAATTGAAAATATATACACACTATGTGTCAACTCCATGTTGAACATGGAAATAATTAAACATCTGATTCATTTTGAGCAACATACCAATGAAATTTTTAACTATAAAATAATTTTCTATTTTCATTTGTTTCGTATAAAATATACATATTTTTCATTTGTTTTATATAATATATACATATTTGACATTGAAATAATTTACTCAATATAACCATTGAAATATTCTATTTATGGTTCACATTCTCCACATCAAAATGTTTTTTAATTATGAGTATATTTTTAAATACACCTCTCTTCATATTTGAAAGTGGAAAGAAAGTAATCAGAGAAAACACTTTCTCTACATATTTGATGCTGAAATATTTTACTCAATGTGCATATTGATGACCTACACTAACAGAATGAATGACAAATATCCTTCATATTGGATTGTAATAGCCTGAGCCATGTGGGATTTGAACTTTAAATCTCGTAGATTATGCAATTCAACACGCCAACGAAGTTGTCAATAATAATAATAATAATTTTATTGTCAACATTGAAAACTTATTTTAATTATTAATATTTTTTTAATTTGTTAATGCAAATATTATTTTATTATTTTAAAATATAACTTTATGAAACAACATCTTCCTTGCATTTTAACATAAATTACCACTAAATCAAATCAAATAGTTCAGCTACCACTACTTTTTATATTATTATAAATAATCAGATATCTTATTACCTTTATTCAAAAATTTTAAATCAAAATAGATTTCTCTACACTTTTCACTCATGTTCAAGATCGTATTGTAAACAACAATACATCAACTAGAACATTTCAATATATATAAAAGTTTTCAAACATATATATATATATCGACCCTAACAATAACGATAACAACAAACAAACGATATAATATATATATATTTCAAAAACATTTTTAAATATAATTTTTTTAAAAATAATTTTATTAAACTAGTCTAGATCTATTTTAATATCTCATTTATCAATTTCCAAGAGGGATCAAATCTCTTGAGGTGCAAACTTATTTTTTGAGTGCAAAACTTGAGGAAAGGTTTTCACCTCGAAAGATTTGATCCCTCTTAGCGCTTTAGGGTTAACATAGATCTAGGTTTGGTTATATAATGCTATATAATATATATATGTGTATCTGTGTGTCTCTTTCTTATTCCCTCTCTCTATTTCACCCCTAAACATACACAATCTCTCTACATATCTATTTATCTCACTCACTGCCACTCCCTCTCCCTCTCTCTCTCTCTTTTCTCTCTCTCTCTTCGGCATCTCTCTCCTTTCTCCCTCACTCTCTCTTCTTTTTTCCCTTGTCACTCCTCTCTTTCCATCTTTCTCCCTCTTTATTTCTTCTTCCCTCTCTCTCTCCTTTCTCTTGAGTCATCTCTCTCTTCCTTCTTCTCTCTCCCTCTATCAACCACGTCCCTCTGTCTCTCTCCCCCATAAATCTCTCTCTCTTCCCTCCAACGTTTTCACTATCTTCCTCCCTATCTCCTCTCTCTCCCCTCTATAGTTTTGTCTCCCTTTCTCTCTCTTTCCCTTCTCCCTATCTCTCTCCTCTCCTCTTCTCTCACTTCCATCCTATCCTCTCACCTTCACTCTCTCTCTATCTCTCCCTTGTCACTCCCCCTCTCTCTCCACCTATATCGCTCTATGTATTTCATCTCTTCTCCCTCTCTCCGCTTCCAACTCCATCTCTCTCTCTCCCTCTCTCCTTCTCTCTCTTTTCCTTCCTTTCTCTCCATGTCTTCTTCTCTCTCTCCCCTCCTCTATCTCTTCCTTCATCCCTCTCCCTTTCTTCCAACTGACTCTATTTCCCCTCCATCACTCTCTCTCTCTTCGCCCTCTCTCTCCACCGTCCAACTCACCTCTATCACTATCTCCCTCTCCCCCCAGCCCCTTAAATTTGATCCCATTGTTTTGTGTTTAAGAAAGTATCTAAATTAAAAAAAAAAAAAAACAAATGTTGTTAAAAATATTAAACCTATATTTTAGATCAAATATGTCAAAGAAAATACAATGAAAATCTTAAAAAAATCATGCACTATATTTCGTCTATTATTGTTAGTAACTTTTCTTGCTCTCATTGTTTGGATCCTTTGTTAAGATGGATCTCATTTTTAATTTTATTAAAATCTTTTTAATTTTATTAATACCTTGATTTAATTCATATTGGAATATTTTTAGCAATCACGAGGATAGAGGGTTAAGATATATCTCAAAATTAATTATAACCTATTATCTCTTAGATCTAATTAAAAAAAAATCTATATAAAATAATTTAAAATAAAATATTTATAAAATATTTTGATTGTGGAATAAGTTATGGTTTTTGGGCATGCGCTATTGATAATCCATGGTATTGGCCCATGGTGTTGTAACAAAGCCTATTTACATGTTAATAATATCCATGGTAAAGTTGGGGTGAATATCCATCACTAAGAATCTTGTCATATTGTTATAAAATAATTTGATTGTAAAATTAGTTATGATTTTTGCACATGTGGTATTGATAGGTCGTGATATTGGCTCATGATATGTAACAAAGCCTATTTAAAATTTATAATATCAATGAAAAAGTAGTGGTCAATATCCATGGTTAAGACTCTTGTATATTGTTATAAAATATTTTGATTGTGAAAGCAATTTTATTTTCTGGGCATGTGGTATTGATAAGCCATGGTATTGGCCCTTGGTATTCTAACAAGTCCATTCATAAGTTAATAATATCCATGTTAAAGTGGGGTTGAATATCCATGGTTAAGAATTTTGTCATATTGTTATCAAATATATTGATTGTGAAATATGTTATGTTTTTTGGGCATTTGGTATTGATAATCCATGGTATTGGCACATGGTATTGTAAAAAACTCTATTTACAACTTAATAATATCCTCGGGTGAATATCTATTGTTAAGAATCTTGTCATATTGGTATAAAATATTTTGATTGTGAAATAAGTTATGGTTTTTGGGCATGTGGTACTCATAAGCCAAGGTATTGGCCCATGGTATTGTAATAAAGCATATTCACAAAATAATAACCCAATCAAAATATAACAAATTGAATTTTTTATTTTATTTTTTTTTAACTATTTATTATTAATTGAGCTACCATTTAAAATATTTACACTCCCATTACCGATACTATATTTATCTTAATTTTAACTTTTTATTTATTACTTCTAACTTTTTGTTTATTACTTTTAAATTTTTTATTATTAATCGAACCAACATTTAATAGTTTATAACTTTTATTATTTTTTAATTAACTTAACATTTAAAATTATCTACATACTTACATTACACTCACATCTACTTTAATACTAAAGTGTAAAACCCACTTCGTTTTTTTCATTACTTATAAAACTTCAGCAAATAATCTTCTTACAATATTACTTTTAAATACTTTCATTTAAAAATCCCATACACCACTCTTACTTATTTTATTTTTTATTTTACCATCTTAACCATTTTTGAATAATTTCATATTAAATCTAACCATTTTTATTACCATTCTTCGAACTTTCATCTTAGTAATTAATTATCTTTAATGATCTCAAATATTATGTGATTAACTTTATAATACTTTTCAATTTAAAAATAATTAATTTACATATTAAGAATAATTATTTATATAAAATAATATATTTGTGTGATTAACATTTTAAATATTTTTTATCTAACAATATAATTTAATATATTAAAAATAACTTTTATATAAATTTATTATTTGTGTAAGAATTTAGTTTTTATTAAATTAGAATTTAATTTTTTTATTTGGAAAAGGTGAAACGATTGTCAATTACTTATATATCAAAATTAACCTAAATTAACCGACAGTAAGAGATTTGCATTAAATTAAAAAATATCGATAAATAAGAATCATTTTTCTATCCATTATTAAAATTAATCCGAACTTTCAACTTTAAAAAATTATAAACACAACGTAATCGGGCAAGCACTCGTTTTGGGGTTTTCGGCACCAACAATTTCATACACAAATATATATTTTGGTGACAGAAATTAAAAATAAAAAATAAAAAATTAGATTTTTTTTACTGAGGTTTTTATATTAATCAGAAAAAACATATTATATATAAGCGATTTAGAATGTTCCTTGAGATATTTTTATTATTTTTTATTTACAATTTCATAGATTCACAAAGAAACTAAGATCCAAGTTTACATGATCAAGCTATTACAAAGATATAATCCTAAATCTAATGTTTTTTAATGTCATTCATAGAAAATTGGAAATCACAACAAAGCCATTATCAAAACTAAGAGATTCAAAATGCAACCCAACTACATAACTCCTCATGGATACACACCATTATCAACAAAATTTAACATAATAGGCCGAACAAAATATTACAACAATTACATAAAGTTTTGCGAAGACCTAGAGAAGGAAGGCCCACCATAATCGTTATGAAGCATTAGTAACACAGACACCATATTTGTAAGTTACACCATCTTTTTAGCGAAAACATAATTGAGGCCAAGAACATAAATGCCCACCAACACTGCCAAATCTTACCAACATTAACCATTCTCAGAAGAAGAAATTGTTCCTGGCACTTGAGCACTTGAACCAGGGATATGAAAGGTCCTCTTTCTTTGAATCACTCACAATGTGACCCTCAATACATGACAAACAAGAATCCAATTTGTCCAAGTAGAATCATTGATTATGAAGTATTATTTTAACGTTTTCTACGGAGAAGAAAATATCATAGTTTTCCACCTACTTATCTTTGAGGACTAATCTCAACAAGGTGAGAATTTGTTGATTCAAAACTAATGGGTTCAAAACTTGTTTCTTCTTGCACGTGTAATAACTTGACCCAAGAATATTTTCCAAGAATCATCAACCAACTTTGAGTTAGAAATAACTTCGGGTTCCATTCCGTCTTGAGATTCCAAACAATTAATTTCCTTTCTCAAATATGGAGGAACAACATTAAAATATTTAGCTACATAATCATAAGTAAAGAACCTGACCCTTCTCTATCTCGAAGAGACAAGGCTACCTCCTCCCCTTCTTTAGTGTGTGCATTATTAGGAGGCATCATTGTTGTAGAGAGAGGACATGTTGGGAAGCCATGACCTGTAAAAGAACAATAGCGAATACAAGACACACTAACAAACGTTCTAGGTTGACTCCTTAAACCTAAAACCACTAAGTCATCCCCAAATCTCCTAATAATCTATTTAGAGCCTACCAAATTTATAGAAGGGGCAGATGGAGAGTCACCACCTTCAACAAGCCCCTCACAACGCAACACCATTAAACATGTAATTCTACCCACACATGATTTAGATAAAACTAATCATATAATTAACAAGTGACCCAAAACATTTCTAAAGGATTTAACATCGCACTTTCCAAATTTCCCAATACCATTTTCAAGTCTCAAAATAAACAATATTTCATGTCTCGGGATTTTGTTTGATTATAAATTCAAAAACAGAGACCCCTGAGAACCAGAAAGACCATCAACTACTAAACACTACCAAGAAATTCACAATAGATCACAAGGAGAGTAGCCCCAACAACACAAACCACCTAAGGAATTGAAAATCACCTTACAAACAACACAAGGCAAAGGAATAAAAAGAAACACAAATGCAAATAGATAAAAACCTCACCAACACAAATTACAGAGCCTGGAGTGAGAACCAATGAAAACACGTGTACTTCTTCAAAAATCCAAATTCACACTTCCCATTGAACAAACTACCTACCACACTAGCCACACTAGGGAGAGAGTCGGGAGTGAGAACACATGCAAACACAAGTAATTCTACAAAAATCCCAAGTCACTCTTCCCACTGAACTAACTACCTACCAGAACTCGGGATAGAAAGGTCTGAGCCTCACCTCGTCTCCAGTGTTCATTTCCAAATAGCAAAAACTCAAACATACCTCACATATAAAGAAGCCATACCACCTTGCCAATTGTACACTTGCATGTAACAATGAACGTTCTCATGCCATAGTCCGTTATGCCATTAATGTTGAATCTAGTCCAGATGTGGTAGGAACAACCTCCAACTTCCCATCTCATCAACATTTACACTATTTACATCCCCTTCAGAGATTAATTTCATAAGCATTAAACACTCTTGAAAAATGTAAAGAAAATTAATTTGAAATCAAATAGCATGATTCATCAAGTTTTAGGATGGTCAGTAACATTTTTCTATTGATCTATGTGATTTTTTTCTTGTATGTTTTAGTGTTTTGATGTAGGCCTTTAAATATACTACTTATATACAAATGAGTCTAATTAAAATAAATGGCTACTAAATGTTGAGAGATATTCTTAATTTGTAAATAAACTTTGTTATAATATCATGGGCCAATAGATTATTGATACCACATTTCCAAAAAAACATAACTCATTTAATATTACACATATTCATACCTTTATTATTATAATTGGGCCTCGAGTAATGCCTTAACACTTCTTCTTATTGGTTAACACTTCTTCTTATTGGTTATGAGCTCGTTTTCTTAGGATATAATAGGGGCTAAAAAGGCATAACTATAACGTGTAAACGCAAATGGCATAAAAACACTGACTTGGTTAAAATCGGTTCGGGTTTACTCTTTAACTCGAAATAAACATTTAGAAAACTAATTAGTGAAAGAATTGCCTTGCGAACAAACTTCTTTAAGGAAACTTAAATGAAATTTAATTAAACTTACAATACGCTGTGAGATAACAATCAATTGACGAAAAACAATATCTTCAAACAAAAATCGGTACGCTCACGTGACGTAACATCACCCTCATGAAATTGTTTGGAGTTTATGATAATTCCATAACAGACAGTAAAAAAAAATGCTCTTTTTTAACACTCTGTTTTTTTTTTACTCAGAAAACTGAAAATTGTTTTCTGGAAATGGTGTTTCAGCAACACAGTTTGGTGTTGCAGCAACGTGATTTTTGGTGTTGCAGCAACATAAATTTTTTTAAAAACTGAATTTCAACAGTGTAAAACAGAAGGGAAATTGTATTCATTTACAATACTTCCTCTAACAGAGGGATTTCTACAAGGCTACTTTAAAGATAGTTCAGAAACTTAAAAAAAACTTCATGCTGTAAACAGAAATTACATTACTGTGTCTGCACTATTGTACATTACAGAAAACAAAATACTCTGTCTCCTCCAAAAAAAAAATCAACACGATGTTTTTACTGTTGTGTCTGCACTTTGCACTGCTGTGTCAGCACTCCTATGCATCTACAAAACGCTCTGTTTCTGCTCAAAATTAACGTTGCTGTAATACTCTGTTTCTCTTCAGAACGCTGCTGTAAACACTCTGTTTCTGTTCAAAACGCTGCTGTAAACACTCTGTTTCTTCCTTGAAACATTTTACACTGTTGTCTGTAAATTTCATTCATACATTCACGCTGCTGCGTACAAAAAAAAACTTCTGCACTGTTGTGCATTACAGAGAGAACTCTATCTCTGTTCAAAAATTCTTACACACTCTGCTGTGTTTACATTACATTTTCAGATTCAACAGAAAACAGAACTTAACATATTTCTTGTGTCGTAAGAACAAAACTGCATATGTGAATTAAAAAAAAAAATTAAAATCCCACCTACACAGCAATAAATTACCATCATTCCGTGAGTGACCGCCATTCCGTAATAAATTGTTGTGTAATCGCTGATTCAGGAAAGGACTGGAGTTGCGGCTGTTTACTGGAAAAATCATCAATGCAGAGGTATGGCAGTTGATTCAACAGTACAGGGGTATGGCAAAGGACTTCCCCTGCAGTTGAAAATAATATTTCAACACTCCCCTTTAGTTTCAACTGCTGGGTTATCAGTCATACCCAGACATTTCCTCAAAAACTCAAAACTTTTCTGTCCCAAAGGCTTGGTTAGGATGTTTGCAACCTGCTCTTGAGTTTTGCAATGTACTAAGACAATTTCTACATTATTTACCAACTCTCTGATATAATGAAACCTTGTGTCAATGTGTTTCATTCTCTTATGAAACACAAAATTTTTGGATAATGCAATAGCAGTACTGTTGTCACAATAAATCACAGTTCCTTTTGCCTGCTCTTGGCCTAAGCTCCTTAACATCCTTCTCATCCAAACTGCTTGACATGCTACTGATGTGGCTGCCACGTACTCTGCTTCTACTGTGGACAATGCCACAATTGGTTGTTTCTTGGAAGCCCATGAAATGGCTCCTGAACTCATGTGAAAAACATAACCGGATGTGCTTTTCCGGTCATCTACACTTCCAACTCAATCACTATCAGTGTATTCAACTAAATATGAACATTCTTAGACAGTATATAAAATCCCAAACCTTTTAGTACCTTAACATACCTCAGAATCCTTTTTGCTGCCTGCCAATGTGCTTCTTTTGGCCTCTCCATGAATCTGGAAATTAGACTAACAGCATACATTATATCTGGCCTAGTTCCTGTCAAATACATGAGGCTGCCAACTATGCTCTTGTACAGACTAGGATCAAAATCCTTGCTACTGTCCTCTTTGCTGAGTTTTAATCCCATTACTGTGGGAGTGATTCTTGCCTTGCACTCTTGCATGTGGAATCTTTCCAACACTTCATTTACATATCTTTCTTGAGAGATAAAAATTCCATTTTCATTTTGATCTATTTCTATTCCTAAGAAGTATCTCAGCAAACCCATGTCAGTCATCTCAAATTCTTTTTTCATGACTGATTTAAAATTTTC